>UYYF01000099.1:0-44226 GCA_900618365.1 Thelazia callipaeda
AGAAATAAACTGTTGTTCCTTGTCAAGTAATAAACTGTTGGTCCTTCTAAAATAGTGAACTGTTGATCCTTCTGAAATATAAATTGTTGGTCATTTTTAAATAGTAAACTGTTGATCTTTTTGAATTAGTAAACTGTTGATCCTTCTTAAGTGGTAAACTGTTGATCCTTCTTTAATAATAAACTGTTGGCCCTTCTTATGTCATAATTTGTTGGTCCTTCTGACATTGTAAACTGTTGGTCATTCTGATATAATTACAGTATTTCAGTCATCTGTCCTTCATTTGTCGTTATTCTTTCAGACCTGTAATTTTACAGTTGTTGCGTGTTATCTGTTGTTATTGTGGAAGTGTTTTGATCGAAATTCTTTAATTAATTATGTTCTTATTTTCAGTAATTCCAATACTTTGTGCTGATATATCATGCCATTTCTTATAAGCTAAATTATTTTTTTAATTTCTCTCAATTTAAATTTTTAACATTCAATCTTTCCGTTCAAATAATTAATTTTTTGCAGTGAAAATGTTTCCATTTTTCACAAATTTTTATGTTATGCAAATATCCTTCTACAGTCATATAAATATAAGCGTTTTCACGTTATTTACGTTCATTTCTATTAATATTCGGTTCTAAATTGTCAAGTACTAACACTTAAAATGTTAAGGCGTCTGAAGCAGAATGTTATGGTCAAGTTGGAAATGGCCAAGCAAACTGAGTTCGTCGTTGATTTATTGATGCTTTCTCAGATGAATCAATGTTGTAATCCTTCATCTCTCACTCTTGTCTGTTTCGTTATTTCTTTGACACTTTGATGGTATTTCTGAGAGTCAAGTCATCGGATTTTGCCTGAATCCCAACTTTTGATCTAACTGTTCGAGTTTATTTTGTCCTTTGATGTACCGCTTGGTAGTACTGAACTGTCTTTATTATTCGGCATACTGAGAAATCTATCACGACAACCAATACGAAATGGTTTAAAGATTTCCAGAAGATGTTGTTCGCATAATAGATTTCTGTGATCATAGCAAAGTCGATGTTACTGCAATCGCAAAAGCGGCAGAATTGATGATTTCAAATTTCAAATCGATTGGTATGACCCCGTCTGATGCATTGGTTAACTCTTGCGCTGCCATGTCAACAAAATCAAAAAATAAACACGTAATATTTCTGGCCAAATGTCAAATCTTCGTTTTTAGAACTTCTTGAAATTTAGAATAGTTATACTACGCCAATTACTTTGTATAATTTTTTTCAGTTCAAATCTGTAATGCAGAATGTTCAAGAAGTAATAGGCGAAATCGCAAAGGTGGAACGTTCTACTGCAGAACGAGTATTTTTTCAATTTTTAACTTTAAAATATAATTTCAAAAATGAACTCAAATAATTGACCACAAAAGCATCATTAGTAGTGCAATAGAGAATGCCTATTTTTTGAATATTCCTTCTATAATTCAGAATTCTAATTACATCGAAATATTCCTGAAGTTCAACCACAGATCTTCAAACAACAGTCATAATTTAAAGTTCTACAATATTGCCCACAAAAATTAGCTTAGTTTTACAACCGCGCTCTTTGTAACTGATAGAACTTTGTAAAAACATATTTTCCTTATCAAAATAGAAATATGGATGATTCAGAAATTTATTAATGTTCAGAAGTGTAAGAGATGTCCTTTAGCCATGTTTCAGAAATGTAGGCATTAATTAGAGTAATTTTGAATATATTTTATTGTCTGTTATTAGCAGCTACATTATCACATACGGTTATCAAATCTAGATATACGACCTTAAGAGTAGATCATTAATAATTTCTGATCATTTATCATTTTAATTTTGATAAAGATGTTTTATCAGTTTTGTATACTTGATTACTTCAAAATTGAATATATTTTTTACAGATAGAAACAAGTTTTCTTGAATCTTGGGCAAAAGTATGGCTAAAGGAGGATTTGAAAAATTATTTAGACGATATTGATGAACTGAAGAAGAGAAGACTTGATAAAGATGGTTTAGCTCAATCTGCTTGCAAGTAAAACTTTGCAAATTTCAAATTACATATATGTAATCTCAACAAAATTCTGAATCTTTTAGTATACTTACGACAAATTTTAATATTTTCCAAAAACTGTAATTCTTAATATTCCTATTTTACGTTACAACAGCATGCTTACAACAATTATGAGAATATACTCTGTTGACTGTTACTTGTATTCACCATTCTTATATAGAGTAAACCTCTTCCCATACTTCAGCTATCCATCTTTAATACTTTGACCCCACGCGGTTTTTATGACTGCCAGCTGAATGTACTGTAATTTTCAATACTTCACAACTCCATTAATACCACAGCTTATGCTGCGTCTATTTCTTACAGTAGCTTGCGATATTTTTATTTTATTCTATATGTTGATGGGCAATATTACTATTGTGAAGTCAAATTTACTTTCTTGCCTGTGCTATCGCTACTGATACAATGTTGACAAGTTTACTCTATTCTGTGTAGGAATAGTGACAAGTAATAGTCACACAACTAGGCTATAAATTGAAGGTGAAACTTTTAAGCGTGAGAAGTTCTTTCTCACACAAAAATTTCACCCTTGACACTGTCATGGGTCACACCTGCTGCTATAACTTCTTAACATTCCTTGAAGTTCTCATCTTGTATTTAACTGCTGCTTATCCTATCTATCTGCATGACTACTGAAAAGGTCACACTGTCAAAGGAAGCCGTACACTGATTGCATATTATCTGGTGACCTCTCAAAGAATACAAGAAAGGTTTTCTTAACCTTACAATGACATGCGCATTATACAATATTTAACTGCATATATAATCCAGTGATCTAGTAAAGGTCTTGCTAGAAATGATCTAGCAATCTACGAAAGTTTTTCAAAAAACTAAATAGCAGAAATTTTTATAATTTTTAAATAATAGAAAAGAAATTGGGTGACCAACAATCTGTTTATACTGATCAAAAAATTAATATCTATAAAATGTTTATCTGATAATTACGAGAGGAATATCTTACCAATGTTAGCCTATCAAACTTTTTGCACATTTTCTAGAATTTCTTTCAAGTACGGGCTATCAATGAGTTTTGTGCTAAATAACTTAGTAAGTTATTTGCTTTTATTACAGTAATTGTCTGGTAGTATTGAAAAATCTCGATACCGTTATTATTACTTTGATAACTTTTATTCAAACGTTCTCAACTACTTTTAAACTTACAAGCGAATCTCAAATTGGGATTTAACTTTATCATATTTTTGAGCTCTTTTTAGCCCTAGATATTTATTTCATTACAGAAATCTATTTTAATTTTTTCAAAATTATTGCTAGCATAAGTTCATCTTAATTCTTTGAAAAATTGTTTCAAATTAATTTAAATATCTTATTTAAACTTAAACTATTTTCATTGCTCTATATCTTAAAGATTGTTCATAACTCAAAGCTAACATCTATGCTATCCTATAATGCATATAGTAATGCTTGAAACTGTGATACGATTTATAGCATACAAATTTAATTCAATTCATTGAGAAAAAAAATTAATACAAGCAATGAGCTCAGAGTAACAGATATGTTGTAACTGAAATAAAGTTTCAAAGAAGAGGAATGGATCAAGCGAAGATCAGGTCATTTTTGAACAGAAATGATCTGAGAGCTAAAATCCCACCTTATATACTGTGATCCTCCGCATGCCTCTTCCCAATTTCTTTGCACTCTCTTCAATTATCCATATATTATTTTTATCTTTGACGAGTACGGCTTAAAGCAGATAGTAATGACCTATCAAGAAACAAAAGAATATCTGGTGACCTCATAAAAAAACGTGAGATTTTCGACCTGATAAGACAAATAAGAATGAAGTAATGTAATAATAAGACTTGTTTAAAAAATCATAATATGTTTTTTCATAAAATAATTATGAAAAGTTAGATGGTATTATTACAAATTTTTGTACAATTAAAAATTATTAAAATTTTTATTTATGATCGCTTTTATTTTCAATTTTATGCTAATAATAATTATAATTTTCTGTTTATTATTTTTTCCTACTTATTTACTGTTTGTATTTAGTTTACTTACATAATGTAATTCTAAACAAATACCAAATCTTTACAATTTGATTTTTTCAATTTAAGCTTGTTACATTTGATTCTAATACCATTTTTGATATTGTTTTTGCAGCATTTAAATTTATATTCAGATTTAGCAATATCTTCTTTTTCATAAATTCCATTTCTTCATTGCAATTTACTTTTTATGCACTAATTCTTCATCGTTTGTTTATATTTATTTATGCTTTAAGTAATTTTAAGCACTTATATTTGTCACTATTCGCTTACTAATTAATAATAATGATAATAATCAATAATAATCAATAATAATATGAGTTTACTAAAATTAATAAAATTAATTAGAAATCTTAGTTATCTTAATTAAAAATATACTTTCAGACATCCAGACGATGAAAGCAAGCAGGAAAAAAGTAAAGAAGCTACCACACATTATGAGGAGCAGTTGAAGAAAGTAAAAGATGATGCTCAAGAATTTCCTCTACATTACAAGAAAACAGCTAAAGAAACTAATAATTTGCTTAAATACATGGCTGATCACTTTGATTCATGTGCTGAAAGAACCAAAAAACATCTTCAAAAAGCAAAAAATGGCTCAAATTGAAGAAATTTATGAATAAATATTGAAATTTGCGCAAAAGCATTACTCAAACATGAAGGAAAATAGTTTTTTTTCCAGCAAAATTATATTTCTAATCAAAATTAAATTAATTTAACAGTAAAACATTTTGTAGCTCGAAAATAATAAACAAATTTGTAATGCAAAAATAATAAAACATTGATAGAAAATGATAAAAAACATCTGCTATTTGATGAACTTATCAGTCAGCTTGCTATTGGATAAATCTAAAATATTATTTGAAAAAATCAGTTACAGAAGTTAATACTTATTGGTTTTAACAGTTTTTTAAATCAGTTTAAGATGTAAAAGATGGTTAGATAGTGAAATGCAATGATTTAAAGCCTTGGATAGAAAAATTTTTATTACTGATATATCGAACTGTAATACATTTTTGATGATTTGGGTACATGAAAACTAATAAAGCTTATTTAAAACTGATTCATGCTGACATATATAGCTCTTTTGACAGTAGATGATGTTAAAAATCTAAATAAGTTAATTCAAAAATTTCTATTTTCAGGACATAAATACTTTAATTTGAGAAAAAGTAAATTGCTCGCATTCAATACAATAAGTATTTATTTCTAAAACTAAATTTTTTACAAGAATTGTTCTACAATGCTCTAAAAAGCATAACTGAGGATCTTTTGTACGTGTAATATAATATCCAAATTAGGTATCTCAATTGACATTTAACCTTTGAAGTATAAACATGGCGCTTGCCGAAGTTTATTTATGATTATAATTTACATGACAAGAGCGCAACAGAGTTCGCTGCTTTTCGCTGATTTTTTGATTTGAATTGTTGCAAAAAGAGTTTTTTTTCAAATAGTTTTGCGATGTTTTAAAAAACATTGGATGTGCAACATTTATTTCAAGACCACATATCATACATTTTGTGAAGAAAAAAAACACGGAGAAAGTCAGAAAGTTAAAAATCCTCTTTATCATCATGCAATAAATACGGTAACATGGTTTAGCGATGTTCTAAAAAGCATATTTAAGTCATTTCACGAACATGGCCTTGCTATTTTCAGCTTTCCAACTGGAAGAATACCTCAAAACAGAGTTTAATCTCTTTCTAGAGCACGAATTGGATTATTTGTAACATATCATATCATATCATATCACATCATACCATACCTTAAATGAAGTTCCATTTTCAGTAGAACTATGAAGTTTTAGTTTGAGCTCTCTTTCGAATATTTGATATAAAAGTTCTTCATAATCCCTTCTAATGGCCAACTTTATTTCTTAGTGGTTAGTGTTATTCTTGATTACAATCGCAAATAAGACTAACACATTTAAAATACCACCGATTATGACTGTAATGTGAAACTAGCTTCCAAAATCAATATTAAATGAGAAATCCCCAAATATCAACAAAAAAGTTCACTTTCAGTAATCCAATTTTTTGTCTATGATTCTACACTTTTGTATGATTCTAAACTTTTTTATACTCTAGTAGTAATACATTACTGCAATAACACGTAAGTTTTATTGTTAAGTAAGTCTTTTAGATCATTTCATTCAAATTCAGTTGATTAATTTTACTTAAAATCTTGTATGATCTTTTATTGATTGCAAATTTACTAGTTTGTGTACAAGTAAATTTAAAGATAATTTAAAAATAATTTTAAAAATGATACTTTCTTCATTTGTGCATTTTGAACAGTTAATATTGTTGAAAGAATTTGTGAATTTGTGCAGAACGTAAATTCTCTGAAGTACAGCCCTATCCGCTATCCCCTAGCTCCTCTACACTTCTGCAGTAGCGATTGAAGAGGATAGAAAACAGTGCAGTATATGGTGAGAGCTAATGACTTGGCAGTGAGTGAATGAGTGAAATCAGTAACATTTACTTCTTACTCATGCATATCGTTCATCAACACCACTCTGCTCGGTCGTTGGAATGAATGTGCTATCTGTTTCAGCTACTGCATGTTTCACGTTTACCACGAGTAGTCTCTACCATCAATGCACATCAGTGGATGCTTTTTATATACAGTAGCACTCAAATTCACACTCCACTCCTTGCACTTTTTCACTCTCACCTCACATCTTGTTGCATCTCACGTTACTTTTACTTGTGTAATTTAAACGCTATATTTTTCCTTCCAATTCTTTCATTCTTATATGACGTAATTTTGGACATCATTTATTTTTATGTTCATATATTTTTGGTAGTCATACGTATGTTAATTTTCTTAGTAGTAACATTGCCCTTCTAAATAAGTAATATTGATAGACTTTTTAGAGCAATGTCTTTTCTAATACAATTTCTACAGTTTCAACACTTTCTATACTTAATATATTCATTAAAAGTATGCATGTAATTGTTTTGTCTTTTGTAATATTGTTGTGCAGAAAATTTTTAACCAGCAAAGATTCTGTAATGAGTGAAGATGAAAACATTGTAGCATCGAAGAACTATATGGCCGAGAATACTGTACTAGTACAAAACGATGCAGTAGATGGAAATGTAACGTTGGCAAAGAACGACATTAGTGAAAGTACTGTTGTATCGGAGAATGATGAAACAAAAAATATCACTAGTGCAGAAACTCAAGTGCCAACAAATAATTGTACAGCTACCGAAAATTCCGTGCCTTCAGACGTAAAAAAAACATCGGATACTATTTCCGGAGAAGAAAAACCGGATTCCGGAAACTTGTTAGTAGATGCTGTAAATGAAAAATTTGATTCTCAAAATGAAAATACAATAGAAGTATCAAACAGTGTGAGGTAAGATCATTGTGAATTTTTTAGTGAATGATGGAATACTGTTAAGTATAATTTGCAAATTTAGGAAAGTATTTGTTGGCGGAATTCCAAGGGATGCAACAAGTAATGAGTTGGCAGAAATCTTCTCACAGTTTGGTTTAGTGGAACAAGTTGAAATAAAATATGATTCACGCAGAAATCGTTCACGTAACTTTGCTTTCGTCACATTTGCTGAAATTAATTCTTATACAAAAGCTATAACACAAGCATCATTGATTTTCAAAGGAAAACATATTGATATTAAGCAGGCAAAATCACGTGAAGATCGGAAAATATTCGTTGGTGGTATACCAATTGGTCTTAATAGTTAGTATTACTTTACTCTTGTTCTGTTCATTACGTTAATTCATAAATTTAATTAATTATGTAAAAAATTTTTTAATCATTTATTCAGATTTTTAATTGACTGTCCTTTATCAATAGAAAAGAGATTATTTTTAAAATTTTGTGAAGATTTTTTGTAAACCAAATCCGAGTTTATTTTCTTATAATATGAAATGAGTGATTTAAAGCCTTTTTTTTTTACAGAAGACCATCTTCTTGCGCATTTTCAAAAATTTGGTGAAATTGAACATATTGAATGGCCCATTAATAGATCAACAAATACTCCAAGATCTTACGCATTTATCGTATTCGCAACTCAACAAGCAGCTAATCAAGCATTATGTCAGCAAAAACAAGTTATTGAATTTCGAGAGGTTAGCAACTTTGATTTTACAGGGTTTTTTTGTTTTTTTTCTCACTTAATTTATCAAGATTACTTTGGTTTTGGTTAGCGTAGAAAATACAAATTAAGTTTGATTATAAACATACTAAATTTTTAGTGTAGCGTTAAGAAAGCATTGCCCAAGAATTCTCAATATCAGAATTCTCAATCATTTAAAAATCTAGCAGTGATGCCATTTTCTTCTACGTCCAGAATATCTGAAAACCCAAATATTTGGAATTTACGTGATGCATTTGTTCCGAATATATGGAATTGTAATAATTATTATTTGCAATCACAGATAGGAAGTAATTGGCGGTAGAATGTGGACCTACGAAAGTTGATTTTGAGCAACAAATAATACTTTTAGATTCTGATTCATAAGTTTCACAGCATTAAGAAATTGTGCAAAATATGAATCAATCATCAATCAAATCAATCCTTATTTGTTGCTCAAATCCTTTTACCGAATCAACTTACCTTAGCATCATGAAGGTTGGAAATCAATAGATTACAAAAATACTTTTATATCATTTTGATGCTGCTTTTTTCGATAAAGAATTGCAATCAAATAAATTAGTCACGTAAGATGTTTTGCTTCTGTTTTTCACTATCAGTGTTTTCTGATCTTGATAATCTTGTTGCGTCATAAGAAATTCTCATCCAAATTTATTTAGTGCAAAAAATTTTGCATATTTCTCTTCTTTATCGCTTTACATATCCATCAGATCCACATTGAAATATCTTGTCCCATTCATGATTTTGCGGTGACTAAACAATTTTAATTTTAATTTTTAAACAATTCATAAAATATCTAACCTTCAGATATGCGTGAAATGCGTGTAGTAAAGAAAGAATGTCTTGAAAGTAAGTGTAAGGCAAGATTTTTCTCAAGATTCAAGTGTTAGAATAGGTATTAGGTTTATCACTAATCATCTGATAAAACAATTTTTTATCTAATGCTATATTTTAGCAGTGCAGTATTAATATTAGAGCATCTTTAACATAAAATCAACAGAAAAATCATTATTTATTACTAACTCAAATTATCTTAAAAAAAGCTTTCTTAAAATTAAATAATCTTATAATTGATTTTAATCTTCAAATTAACTGCTTTTAAAATCAACTTGGATTTCAGACATTATTTTTCAAAAATATTAATATTTTTTGCTGTTACACATTTTATGTTTAAAAAAGTGGATGGATAATTCAGTTCTTTCAAACTTTGATCAAAACTTACTCCTTCTTGATCTACTTTTTAGAGTAGTTTTGTAATTTGCATTCTCAATACTTACTCATAACATTATCAGCTTAACAAGTTAGGCTAAAGAATTTGACGATTATCATTGGGGAAGTTGATTTTAACAAAGTTATCTTTGAAGATTTAAACCATTTATAAGATTTGCCAATTTTTTAAACTCACTTTTGTTACTTTTTGGATAATTAACTTCTTTTTCATTAGTGATAAATAATTTTTTTCATTAATTACTGTATGTCAAGGGTCATTAGCAAACATAACTCTACGAGACGACGCCCCATATTGTCATTTCCAAGTTAGAAATATATTTGGAACCAAAAATGAATGTGCCTTTATTTTTGCCTGAAAAGGTCATACTTTATTTTTAGAAAAGGTCATTCTTGTGCCTTTATTTTTAGCTGAAAAGGTCATCATTGTTAAGAATGGATTGTCTAAGAAATTGAACTAGTCTTAAGGCAGTAGGTCCTAAGTACGCGTTATAAGCCTTCTCCTGCTTTAGAATCGCATCCTTCCAGTAGAAATGAGTGTGGTTTCTGCAATCACATTATGAATGTATGAGCACAAACTCACTCCTGTATTCATTGCTACGAAACTCACGCTTTACCTTGTCCCTTAAATTTGCTAAATTCTGTGTAGCCCGCGTCCTCCCTCGTCCCTTAGCAGTACAGTCTTTCTAAACATGCAGATTAATAGACTGTTGTTCAAGCATAGTATCAGTTGACAAATTTGCTTAAATTTATAGATAGTTTATTCAATAATTACTCTATTATTTTAATAAAGTTATTTCTAAATAGACTTTTTTTGCACTAATTAAAATTATTTTTATGGCATTAAAAAGAATTTTACTAAGCAGAAACCCCAATATCATGAAATCTTTCATGACGTAAATTGATATTACACGGTTTGGAACTATTGTCAAATTATATTTATAACTTTGCTGCAAATTCTTGGGAGCAGTCATGGAACCATCTTTCGAAGTACTTCCATGAGTTAGAACTTTGAATTTAACCTGTGGAAACTGACTAAAACAATACCGGATGGGTCTTCTTTCTTAATATTTGTTATTTATGCAAGGAATTCATAGCGATTTATGATTAAGGATTAAAATTTCCTGTTAGGAAGTGAACAATTTGGAGCAGTGGAATACGTGCTTATGACGTCCGTCCATTGTCTTTTTATCCATTTTGATAAGTGAATATGATTTAATAATCCGTTTACTACATATCTTTTGATTTATCATATCCAAACATGAGTATGTCATATCTTCTTAGCTGTCTTGCATGTTTTTGATAATCTGTTAACCCTCTACTTACTTATTTTGGTTTTTCTATATAGTGATTATTTCAATACAATAATTATTTCAAACACAGTTATTGTTACACTGTATATTTTATGCTTTATATTCGTTATCTGATTATAAAATATTGACCGAAACTGTGAACTGTGTGAAACAATTAATTATTGGTAATTGTGAACGAAAGAATAAAGTTTGGTTTGCTACAGTAATTATAATATTTCCATACCCTAATTACAGTAACAATGATGATTACAACAGGACATGATTCGTTTTGTAATTATACTTTCTGTCTCAAAATAATATAAAGTACCTTGTCAAGCAGATCATTTTTTGGAAGATTCTAGACCTATTAAACTATGAAGAATATCGATACGTGAAGCAGTTATACTTCATAACATTATTATATTTAATCAGTTTAAGTAAGCATATTTGTTTCTTAAAATACTTTCAAGACTAAATAAAATTTGCATAAAATTCAAAATAAAATTTGGTAAATTTGCAATTTGTGATTTGTTTATTTTGTTGAAATGCATAATTTTTCAGATTATTTCTCGTATATTTCAAATTAGACATTTTGTGAATAAATGCAAATTTTAAATATGCAGTAAATTATAAGTAGCGAAATGCAATGATTTTTTATTACAATTATTGCTGAAATTTTGCTGACGAAAAGAAAACAAATATGTTGCAATGTTTGGAATAAAATTACTTCGCTAATTCAAGTTTTCTAAAGTTTTCTCTAAGATTTTTGATTTTTTTTTCAAAATTTCAAAGTTTTTAAAATTTATTACTTCTTCAAACTTTGCAGATCCTTGTTGACAAAATAAGTCTTATCAAAATATATTTAAAGTTTGATATTTTTTTTTGTAAAAGAAATGATCAATTATAAAAAAATTGAATAAAGAAATTTTTAATTTTTTTTATCAAATACAAAAATATTAATTGCATATTTATTTTATGATAAGAAATCTATTCTCATGTTTTGCAATTTGTTGTTGTTTATTTTGATTGAAGGTCAAGAGGTCAAATTAAAATGCAATATTTAAGTGTACGCTTTTAAGTGTTTGGGACCGGTTTTTGTATAATACATCATTTTGATTAAATTAAATGCCCATTTTTTAAAAATTTTGATATATGTAGGCATTCGAAATTATTGTCTTAAAGCAAGTTATTAAATCCATGTGTTCCCAGGTAAGAAGTTTAAACAAAGCATGAATAACGTCTTTATTGAAATCGCTGTCTTTTTTTCATATTATCCATCACAGGTTTTTTTTGTTTAGCTCATCACTTACCAAAATGGATTATTGTAGTGGGAAATTCTTCAAATACCCAAACTAAAACTTTAAAATACAGTACCAGCCAAAAAGCATTACTAGTGCCATGAATTCAAAAAGTACCATTTAACTTGATCAAAACCCAACCAGTGACAGTGATTTCGGCAAGATTATCAACATTGAATAATTACTACAAAAATTATAAATATGTTAAAAAACAAGAAAAAAGTAGGATTAGTTTTTAATGAACACAATTACGCACTTAGAATAATTCTATCCAAAATATTATTGGATGCAGAAATTTGATAAATAAAAGATTAAAATATATGTAACATTGTTAGCTAGCTGCTCGAAATAGGTAGTGATTTACTATTTTAGAAATTAGATCGTAATCTTAATTGTTCTTCAAAACAATTTGAGCTTTGATATTAGCAACACTGAGTTCTTTTTGTGAATCGTTTTGACTCACAGAGTGGTTAACTCTTTTATGACTACCGTATTTACTTGTTAAGATTTATAACGGATTCTTGAACTGATGTTTCTTCTTCGGTGACTGTTGTTGTTGCTACTGTTGTAGTTCTGCTTGCTAATTCAGAGTTTGAGCCACAAGTCTAAAATTCCACTTAGTTAGTACCGAGTTTTTGAATTGCTTAACAATAATTATGCAGTAATGAACAAATCAAAATCGAGTTTATCAAAATTTTTATAAATCACATAATGGATGTATACTTACTTCTGCCAAAGGGATTGTACACACCAATAAAATGAGAATAGCATAAAGATACATTTTATTAAAAGCCATCCTAAAAGTAAATACTTTATATTCATTTAATTACAGCTCAAATTTTACCAAAGTTCACTGAAGTTAGCTTAATTTAAAAGATGGGTGAAAGAGTAAATTGTTAAAATTAACCAAAAAAGTTAAGGTTAAAGTTGACTCTAACATATCGAGGTCAAAAGTAATAGAAAAAAAATTGAAATTCAGAGTTACATAGTTTTCTTCGTAATAAAATGTAATTGCACACAAAATTTTAATTGAACGAACACGTAAACTAAAAAATATTAGTTGTAATTGATGAAGATCATAATTTTGTCTCTCATAAACGTAATACATTAATTCAATTCGTTAATTGAATTGAATTTATTAAACTGAAAACTGGAGATAACAAGTTTAAGCAACTAATGACAGCACTATTTTACAAGGTTTATATTTTATATATAAGGTAGCAGACCGATGCGAAATCTTAGTGATTCTTAACGGATTGCTTTATTTATACAGCGAATGACAGCATTTTATGCAAGCGGTTGTTCTGATTCACAGAACAAAGCAGATAATTCTTGATTAGAGATTAGAATATACCAAATTTCTCAACGATGGTAATTAATAACTAAATAACTACACCTCTCAATACCTGTTAATAAGTCATTTCCGTGATGAAAAGAATAGACAAGTTAAAAACGTATAATTATTATTTATCCTGATGACGATATAAGGAAACTGGTTGCAAATCTAAAACAAAAGATGACAATGCATATTGAAACAATGGAACAATAAGTGAAACAATAAACTTATGTACATATTAGGTTGAAATATACACCACATAATATTTGAATATAATGTTATTATACAAATTTGGGTTATATTACAAATATGGATTATAATATGGAACTTAATTATTTAAAATTTTATCATTATTCCTTTAAGCATTCAGTGAGTTATTTATTTTAGTTAACTTAAATACCTAAATTGCAAATAGATGAGGGAATCAATCAAGGCTATGAATGGTAATTGCCGCCAAAAATTTTGTCATAAATTGAGATCATGAAAATAAGGATTACTACTGTGCAAGGAAAATCAAATTAATTGCAAACTAATTTAGTATTTTGAATACAAATATTTCTATTTACATAAATGAGCTGTTTTAAACATTATTAGTTTAAATAATTTTTATTGAGTTTTCCTTGTTAAATTTAATATTAATTAATATTAATTAATATAACAGGTAAATGTTTAATTAACATACTTGTAAGGTATTATAATGAGATTACAAAACTACTGTATTATGTATTTCATCTCAATGCATTATTACATCACAAAAAAAATCATGAGAATAAAATCACATTTTACGCCGTTTTAATGATTAATAGCAAAGCCACTTATTTACTAAACATCATTAGTTTATTTTGAGAAATACTAAATCAGTGATCAGTTTTGCTTTAAAAATTTCATCAGTGGCCAGTAAATTAACAATTACTCTTAATAAAGTTTTAAGGTTATGTATTTGAATATTTATTAGCACAAAGGATTACTGTATTTGAAGTGTAATCTATTATGGCCAGGTTACTAAATTTTCTTCAAGTGACATATTTCACTACAAAAAATCGCACTAATAGCAATTTTATTTTGTAAATAGTGTTTTGTAATCTATTGTAATAATTATTATAATTATTAGGTGCTTAAATAGTTACAGACTTCTACGTTTTAAATGTTCAAAGAAAAGTCATTTAGTTTATATTTTCAAAACGAGTAAAAATAAAATTATCGTCCTGGTATTCTTACAAAAACTAAGTGATAACAATAAAGCGATAAATTTTTGTCATAATTTTCTGTCAAGCGTATGAAACTTTGATAATTAATAAAGATCTGTCAGTAATTCGACTAAAAATATGACTATTTTTAATGTCTGACTAGAAAAGATTTTTTGACACATATTTATGATTGAAAAAATTGTTTACTTGTATTAAAATTTAGTGCAAATTTAAAGTCTGTGCTCTTATTTAATTAATATGAGAATGAAAACAAACATGGGATAATGCTGTTTCAAACTTTTCTTGAATAATATTCATGGATACTGTAATTTATGACAAATATAGTCATTATATATTGTATTATTTAAAGTATTTATGATAGAAAATTATTTTTACATTTATGTACTTATAAACTTGCAGACTCTCGCTCTATGTGATGCATTAAAAGCATTAAAAATTCGCTCAACGAAGAGATTTATCTTCATAACTCTGAATTCCGTAGTAAGTAATGAATGAGGAATTAATTCAGAAACACTGCTTAAGGTCGGATATGCCCGTCAGATGAAACTTGATCGTAAAGACCTTTTTAACTTTAGCGATAAAAGTTGAATTGACTAAAATAATAACGAATATATTTTATAATGATAAAAATAAATAATTAAACTGATAGTTATCAAATCCCAAAATCTTGATCAATTTTATGCATAAATAGATCAATTATCTTCGTCTTACATCCCTTTTTATGGGAGGGTTTTTCAGCATAATTTTAAATATCTAGTCTGATCGATAAAAAATTAAGATTAAGGTTTTAGAAAAATAGTCAAATAGTTTTTGAATCGGAATTGTAATTGAGCGTGTAATAAATTAAATTAGTACTAAGCACTGAAAAAAAAATTTTCACGCGAAAAACTTATAAAAGATTTTAAAGTAACAACAGAATTAAAATTTATTTGATTGCAATATGAAGTAGTGAATAGTGAATAAATGATAATTATTTTCATACCGTAATTGATAATCACTAATTTAATGGAAAGCAATATTTGTAAAATCTGAAGAATCATTTTCAAAGAATTCATAAATAAGCTGTTAAAATGCGCTGGTTACAGTACTTAACTAAATTCTGCAATAACTATTACCTGTATATTTGTTGTTCACAAATTTTTAATGTACTATTGTCGTGGATACCATTTGTCACCAATTTTACACTGTATAATTCATTTCTAATTTTATTTCCACTAAATTTTACTAGCATTTTGTAACTAGATGTTGTCACAATTTATTACACAGTTCAATTTAACACATTAAAAATTGCTATTTTGTATTTTAAAATATTCTTTTCAAATATTTACACTAATTAAAAAGCAAATGAAATTGTAACACCACGCAATCAAAGTATGCAAATTAGAGCTCATCTGATGAAGTTAGATTTGAATTACCTCTCATTTAGCTACCAAAATACTTACGCAAAAATCTTTCACTATTAAAAAAATATTTGCCTTTTAGTAATTGACTGCATTGCATACAAATAAATAATTTACAATATCAGCATGTTTTTATCGTTTAAAAAATTAATGTTCACGCAGTAAATTTTCGTCATTTATTTATCAATTTGCTGTTTGAAAAAAAAGTTAGCTTTGCAACCAACAAGTTTACCATTATTCTGAAATATTTGTTCAATAAGTATCATAAATAAATAATATTCAATAAAGCAGTGCAAAACTTTTCTGAGCACATTTCGCTAATCAAACCCAATTTTGTATGCTTTTGTAATAAATTACAATTACAGTAATAATATTCAAATATATTCTACATGATTAATATGAATTAATTAAACAAAGAAATGGTTTGCTGAGTTAACATACCTACTGAACATATAGGAAGTTTAATAATTCAAGAGTTATCAATTTGATGCAACAGACACTCTCGCGGAAAGTTTACTTCATGCCAGATCTTATCAAGTTTACCACTACTTTGCATTACAAAACATTCAACGATACATATTCATCAGTCAGCAAATATTATCGAAATGATAAGCAAAAGTCTTTAAACTGATGCTAATAACTGAAAATACTGCCTGAATTCAGAAGCAATTATATTTTCATGATTGATGATCAATATCAATTAAGATAATTATCTTTTATTGATATTCATTATCAATTATTTTAGCAAAATTCAACTGATACTGCTTTATTTAGAGACACAGAAAATTACTGTTACATTAAATACAGTATGCTAACACAAAAACTTAGTAATCAGTGTGTCCTGATATTAATGTCCTGTAATGCAAAGTAATGGTAAACTTGTTAAGATTACGGATATAATTTATTATTATATTAAATTACAATACCAAAGACTGCAATCTTGATAATTAATAATCTAATTACTGAATTAATCAAAACATTATTATATATACAAATAACTAAATTAATTAAAATATATTTGTACTAAAAAGACTTTAAAAGGTTATAAATGTCACGTTTACTTTGAATATTTGACACTTTTCTGGCTGTGATTTTTATAACTTAATTAATAATTCAATCAGAAAAAATTGCGGATTCAATTCCTCAACACACAATCTGAAAATTTTCTTCAATTTAAAAATAAATATTCAAAACGACATACACTTAACAACTGAGAAGTGCTTTCAGACACGAATTTCCAAATAAACGATTTATGCATGAGTAACTGATTTCCATTATTTGGGAATAATGGTAATCTTAGCATCATCCCATTTATATTTAGAAAATGTTCAGTAATTCCTGTACTAATTATTTTTTTTTTGCTCATTCGAAGAGATATAAATTTTCATTATGACCTACTCAATTTTGTTCTTCGTAACATAACAAAAAAAAATTGGTCTATTTTTAAGCTGTAACAGTTAAAAACATACCAAACAGATTGCCTGTTAAGGAGCAAATGTCCTAAATTACGTGGTAAATTTTTCTGTGTTAGTGAGGGAGGTGTAGGGACTGTGGTGTGGTTGTGTTTAGTGCTCCCAGTCGTCTTTTAAAGTAGGTTTTTTTTTTTTTTGAAGTGAGTCTTACGTATTACCGTAGTGATTATTAGTGTAGATGTAGTGCCATTAGTTTTGTCAAGTACCAGATGCTTGGCATAGTGCCGAGATTTTGGGTAGAAAGCATAACTTTTATTTGGAATGTGGTAGAGTTTGTGTGTACCTATCCATGTGTTTATAGATTAGTAGTAATTACAGTTGAGTAGTGTGACATGATCCACTCTTATGAAATTTGAACAGTGATTTCATTGGTACCGTTTTACGTCTCTTTTAAATAGTTATTTAAATGTCAGAAAAAAATATATAATTTAGGTTCGGTCTAGATTATTATGAGTTTGACATGTTGATTTGGTAGCTTATTTGTGAGTTTATTAGCGGATGTAGTATAACGATTGTGCGCATGTCAGTTGTGTACAAGTTACTATAGTCAAAATTCAGAGGAAATTCACGTAGTCACATTGTAGTTTCGGATATTTTGTTCTAGTGTTTGGGGAATCCATTTTATTTGATATTTTCGAGGAAAATGTTTAGCATCAGTTTTGTGTTTCTGTAGTATCAGGTCAAATTTTTTGACTACTATAAATGTTTATCAGCATATGTGTTGGAAGTAAAAGATAAATTCTTTGACATCTTATCAGTCATTTTTTTGCATTTGTAGTCTACATGCAATTTAATAAATCTGAAGATGTAAATGTCGAAAAAGAATAAAACGAGTTTTGTTCCACTTTTTCATGCCTTCATTGTTTTTGGGTTTTTTGTACATTAAGTATTGTAGTAACATAGAAATTTAAAAAACTGATGCAGTGCTCAAGGTATATTTCATGGTAAATTTCGGACTATTAGAAACATCTATGACGAGTGTTCTACACTTGAAATGCTCATCAGGGAATCTGTGATTGGGCAAAAGCGATTTGATAGGTAGACTAGTGCCTAGCTTAAACACAGACTGTGTTTTGATTTCTGACGTTTCGTAAAGTAAGTCAGGATTATAAAATGTGTAAAAACCCAATTTCTAGTTGAGATGTCACATCGAAAATTTTCGGCTCCCCGACATGGGTCAATGGGTTTCACGCCTAAAAAACGCTCAAAACGTCATCGGGGTAAAGTGAAGGCATTTCCCAAAGATGATCCCTCGAAACCCATTCATTTGACGGCGTTTATGGGATTCAAAGCTGGCATGACTCATGTTGTTCGTGAAGTACGTGTTTTACAGTTCAGTCCATGAAACATTTTAATGTAGAGTAATTGTACAATGATGAATCGTTCAGTTTTTTTCTGATCTTAATTTGATGAGCAAAATAATGTTCCCTATTGGACTGAGTACATCTCTTTTATTTTTGTTGCGAAAGATATATTTTCCAGTGACTCTTGGAATGAATTGTAAATTACAGGTCGATAAACCAGGATCGAAAGTCAATAAAAAGGAAGTGGTGGAAGCGGTGACTGTTTTGGAGACGCCTCCGTTGATCATTGTAGGTGTGGTAGGTTATATCGATACACCACGTGGTCCACGACAGTTTAAAACTGTTTGGGCTGAGCATTTATCTGAAGACTGTCGGCGTCGTTTTTACAAAAATTGGTATGTTTATATGTAGTATAAAAATGTGCGTGAACCAGACTAGCTTGTAAAGGAGGTTGTGCGTTTTTAACGGGAGTTTTTCTATTGTAGTCTCTATAAAATTTATTTTTAAAACACTTAATACGCCCAATAGGCAGTAGTAGAACGTAGATTTCGTAGCATAATGGTTAAATGCACATAACCACTGTATTATGGCTCTACATGTCGGAGGTTCGAAATCTGTTCTGTGTATTTGTAAGGTGCAAATTGCAAAGGAAGCTGTGATGAGAGACTGGGTTTATCTTACTGGAAGTGAAGATGATATCATCAGTCCAAATTGCTGCCTTCCTTCTGAGCTTCTTTTACTATTGCAGTGATATGTTTAACCGTTAAAAGCTGTACGTTTGTAGTCAGGTTACTTGAGTACACAATTAATGAAGCATCACTCTCCTCTGCATTTTCCGTATGCATGAGTAACTGGCTCTTACTTCGGAGAACAGACCTTCCTCTGTTACGTATGTTAATGCTGTAGCATGAAGGCCATTTAAACAGTGTAAAAAGTAAGGAGCTTCAAAATGTTCTTTGCTTTACTCTGTTAGAGTTCTCATATTCCACAGGCATTCATCAAAGAAGAAGGCATTCCAAAAGCTTGCAAAGAAATGGCAGGATGAGGATGGATTGAAATCAATACAAGCTGATTTAGCCAAGATGAAAAAATATTGTTCGATGATTCGTGTCATAGCCCATACACAGGTTTCTTTTGACAATGTGTATTGCTTTTCTTTCTATTATATAGTAGTATGGAGTCATTGTTTGGTATGAAATTTGCAGATGAAAGTTATGAAACATCGGGAAAAAAAAGCGCATATCATGGAAATACAAATCAACGGTGGCACTGTCCCAGAGAAAGTTGATTGGGCGTATGAACACTTCGAGAAACAAGTAAACCAGTTTACTTTTTTATTGCTATGAATGTCTAAAAAAATTCTAGCTCTCCTTATTACAAAATTTGAAATTAAATTGATGGAAATAGTTTTTGTAGGTATCAGTAGATTCGGTGTTTGCCCAAGATGAAATGATTGATGTGATTGGTGTTACCAAAGGGAAAGGTTTCAAAGGTGTTACAAGTCGTTGGCACACGAAAAAGTTGCCGCGAAAAACACATAAGGGTCTTCGAAAGGTTGTTTTTCATTTGTTTACTTGTGCTAATACCATTTTTTTACGGCAATGATGTATTTAAAAGCATATGAAAGTAGTGGACTGAAAGCATTCTTGACGATGTTACACTCCTGAGCTGTCCATAATTTATTATTCGAGACCTGATTAAGATTAATAAAGATAGTGATTTTAAATCTTCATTAAGGTTGCATGTATCGGTGCGTGGCATCCATCTCGAGTACAGTTTACTGTAGCTAGAGCAGGTCAGAAAGGTTATCATCATCGCACAGAAATTAACAAGAAAATTTATCGTCTGGGAAAATCTTGCCTCACTGAAGAAGGAAAGAAAAATGGATGCACGGAGTATGATATAACAGAGAAATCCATCAATCCAATGGTATGAGTTAATATCTACTAGTTGTGGCGTCTGCATAATGATGATAACAGTCTGCAATTCAGCGTATTAATGCTGAGAGTAATGTACATCTGAATACAGTTCGCTTCGATGTTTACATTGGTCATAAATATGTTATTGTTTTTACTTTGTTCAAATTTCAACATTTTTAGGGTGGCTTCCCTCATTATGGCTTAGTTAATCAGGACTTTATTCTCATTCGTGGTTGTTGTATGGGTTCCAAGAAGAGGCCTATCACATTGAGGAAATCATTGATGGTACAGACAAAGCGTTTCGCTCATGAAAAAATCAATTTGAAATGGATTGATACCAGTTCCAAATTTGGCCATGGTCGATTCCAGACTCACGCTGAAAAGAAATCGTTCATGGGCAGATTGAAAAAAGATATACTTGCTGCACAATGATTGCTTTATTTGCCGACACTCAATTGTTTCTGTTACTGGATAAAATCTTTATTTGTTACATTTTCATTTTCAACACAAAAATTGGCATGCAGTGTCGCAGTATTTACAAAAATTTGAGTTCGATTAATTTCTACGAAGTCTTATTAGCGAAAAGAAAGGCGTGATCAGCATCTAGGATTGAGACGGTGGGGATGCTTGATGTTGTCTGCTCGTGGTCCTTCATTCTGTCTTTCGATTGTATGGTTATTTTGTCTTGCGATTGTTGTTTCGTCATCACTAGGGTAACTTGACTTGATTCTTGTCATGAATGTGAAGTAATGTGCTCACATAGGGTGTAGTATCATATAAAAATACAGTTGTGATAAGTGATCGTAAGAGGTCAGGGACATGAAAACCAACGAACTTGCACAAAAGACCACTGTATTGGTGGGTGACGTAAGCTATTCAAGTTGTTGAATAATTAATGCGGACAGGTGATTGCGCAAAAAAAGACTAATTTAATTCTGAATCTATTTTGTAGCTTGTGATTACTAAAAGCATTAGGTATGGAATGTATACAGAAACTGTGGTAGCCATATTAGGTAACTGCTGCAAATATGAAACTTGCGAGAAATATAGCCATCAGAGTAAATATTGTTGCAAATCTTAGGGGACAGAAAATGATAATGAGTAAATAAAGAAGTTATTTCTAGAATGAAAGAATGAAGTTCATTTATCTTCTTTCACAGAGAATGAAACATTTGCAACATGAAAAATATCAGGCAGAAACAAAAAGTGCACTGATTCTATTGTCATGCAAACATATTCAGGGTTTCTCAATTAATGAAAAACACAATCTCATCAATTTGGTCAAGATATACCATTTTTCTATCGTCTAGAAATATTCTTAAAAAATGCTAAATATTATAAAAATATGGTGCATTACAGGAGATCATAATTCCTAAAAGTTTAGCAATACAAATGTTACCATACTATCTTATCTTAACAATCAAAATGGTCTAAGGTGTGCTAGACTTTTCTCACTTGATTATTATCAATGCAATAAATTATTATTCTAGCAACGAGAATTACTGCTGCTTCGAGAATTAAGTTTAGTGATGTAATGACTGAAAAAATTTTTTCACACAATAATAATACTTATTATTATGGCCAGTGGTAAATGTACTTCAAATTAGATTCATTTAATAATTTTCCATAGCAGTTCACCTACATGGATTATAAGCTGCAAATGGAGCTGAAAGTTTTCAGAAAAGTTAAAATACTAGCATAGACATAAATATCATATGAAAATCAAAATAAATGAGTTGAAATTAAATGAAAACAATAAATTCACGTTTATAATCATAAATCAGTGATGCCTGATTGCTGCTGCAAAAATGATCGAATACAGTGCATGAGTTCACGTTTTACTTCATCTGGTACTGCTCTTCTGGCTTGTACTCGCACATCACTCAAAATATCCTCTAATGTTACTTGTTCGATACCCTAGAAATCATTTCAAGAAATTTATAGAAACGTCTGCAGTAAATAAAAAAGAGATAAATCATAATGATCTAAATCTCAAAAAACAAAAATTGACAAAAATATCCCTTTATTTTAATTGAGGTATAAATTTCATTCTAAAGGAAATTATTACCATGCAAAAACTTCCTATAAAAATCCTATATGTTTTGAGCAAGCTATATTCAGGGCTCCAACAACAGTTTTATTTGAAATACACAAAAATAAAAAGCAGTATGCTTACGTAGAGTTCTTATATTTGAATTTCTAGTTACCGTATTAATCCACTGACTAAAAATATAAACCAGAAACTAGCATTACCTTAGACTGTATGCAACTTCTGCACATACTCTCGACCTCTTCCACCCAACCACTCTCCCGTAACCTCTGCAACAATAACTCTTTCATTCGATCCCGTTCACCACATTCAACGAATTTTCGTTCCAAAGAAGCTTTACTTATTGATGCTGTACTCATTATAATTTATCTGAAAAAGTTAATAGGACATGTCATAATATACGACTACAAAGCACAGAGCAAAATATTGTTATCGACAATAACAAATGAATTTTACAGTGTTTTTCCTGATATTTTACTTCTGATGTTTCGACGAAAACTTACGAAACCACAACAGACTTTAATTATATATCGAGAAGTGTTCTGTTGCAACAGAACGTTTTCAATTCTCAACCTTTTTCCGAAATAGAAACCAAACCGACAAGCAGCTTTCTTTCGAAAAGTTATAAATAACAATAATTTCCTAGTATATAAATAATATTACCTTCCGCATAACAACTTTACAAATATTTCTGACTGCATCAGCATAACAAAAGTATCATTCACTTTAAGACTTTTAATTTCCACTTTAATTTTTATAACGTCAAGTTTGCACGTGTTACATATGACTTAAGAAACCAAATGAGAAAATAATTTTATGCACAGAAATATCGAATCGAATATACTTTAAAGAAGACAAGTTATGACACAAATAAGAGTTATTTTTGAACTTTCATGTTATTATTATGTTTCAATACTGTGATATGAATATGATAGCTTTCAAAATTTTTTAAAATACTATACCCGCATAGCTGAAATAAATACATGCATTTCTACGTGATTCTAAATTGAAGAATTAAAACATGAGCGAATAAGGAAAACTTGATTAGCTGAAAATATAATTACTTTTTATAATTTGATAACAACAAATTTAAAATTACAGTGAAAATTTATGGTCTAAAAGTTGTTAATTTAGGAGAGGAGTATAAAATTTCGAAATAAACAAGAAACTACACAAAATTATACAGAAGAAAGACATAACGTAAAAAGAGAATAATTACCTAAGTATTGAAAAGCAACATAAGCCGCGATTCATGCTAACATTTAGCACAAGAAATTCACAAAGATTTATAATCACACAACAGCATTGATAATATAAAATGTAAAAATAAATTACGTCTAATTACATGAGTTCTGCATTATAAAAAAATTCGTGAAACTTAAGTTCATTTGTGAAGGTTTTAGTTAAATTCGTAAGCTTGTGAAACTGAAGACCCAATATTATCATAACAAATTCCTTATTTGTAACACAATTTTGGTGTGAGCATTTGTTTTAGCTTGTTTTTATAGATCTATATGAACGCTTAAAACAAATGTAGAAAGAACATCAATGCAACTGCTAGTTAACAAATAAAAAATCAAATAATAATTTGAATTTAAACAAATTAAAGCAGAGGTCGTCTCCAAATGAAAAAAAAAGCACAAAAAATGATTTCAGCGACAAATAAAAAATACTTGACTGACTAAAGAATTAAGATACTACATAATAATGAGCATCAGAAGAAAAAATTCTATTTATATGAGAGATAAATATGAAACTGGCTTACTGGCAAACAAAATATCAATTTCAAAAAGATACAAAACAAGCTTGATAAGTACGCTAATCAAAGAATTTCGAGTTACAATAACAGTAAATAACATGTATTTAAGCTTTAAAATATAGTTATGAGATTTAGAAACATTATAAAAAAGTTTAAATAACAAAATCGCAATTTACTACTGCGAACATTATAAAAGTTGATGTTACAGCTTAAGAAATACTGGATTAAGAGCGATGATAAAACAAAAATCTAAGCAGAAACTTTGAACTTTGTATGAGACTCAATTCCAAGAATTCAAAGCATTCAAAAACAAAAAAATTTGTACCCATAACAAAATGAGCGAAATTCGATCTGCTTCATACATGAACGAAGGTTCCGTCACGAACCATCTTCTACTGGCGCCACGTAAGCAAGAGGGAAGTAACCAACCTGATATAATTTGTTTCATTTAATTTAAAAATTTTATGCTGATGAAACTGCTGTTGCAAATTAAAACAGAAAATGCATTTAATTTATAAACGGAAAGGCTGGACCAAGTTATACAGGTAAGATAAAAGTGAGACTTACTCGATTACCGCTACGTCCTTTCCACCAACCTCTATCTTCACCAGTTCTACTAATAACACAAACTCTTTGACCAACCACTAAAGTGAGAAAATTTGGTTCTGTCGCTTCAAAATTATGAAGAGCAACATATGATTGTATATCCACAAAAGGCTGTCTCAAAGTAGTGTTTAAAGTTTCAAATGACTCTCGTAAATTATTATCCCGATAATAGTTGACCAATTCCTGAAACTCTGAGATTTCAAAGTTTGTGAAACGATATTTAAACAATCAAAGCTATGTAGAAAACAAGCGAAAATTACAGATGAAATATTTTTAGATTACGCAAAGTGCTATCTTAAAGAAAATTAGCATTGAAGTTTCCATTAAAAACCATTAGGAAGTGTTTAAGACAATAAGCTTACCACAACACTTGAAAACATTGTACTTTCATCAAGGTAATAGCGTCCATCTGATGACTGCTCCACTTTGGTATGCTTGACGTCATTATTGAAACTGCGTTTTACAAAAAAGTAAGGGTGAGGATAAGATATGAAATACTGTAAAGATTCAATTACCAGAAAGTACAATTTATGCAGCGGTTTTCAGCTTGGTCGAAAAGATATCAGCACATTTTGCAAATGCATTATTATTTTTAAATTTAACATATGTATTGTAAATATGCTATGTACTACATAAAAGTTCACTCTAGAAAAATAGACAGCAATTACAACGGCTATTCCTACCAAGCATATCATCAATTCTGATTCATTTTGATAACTTTCTAGCTTTTACTACATGACATGAGCAAATAGTAATGTGAATTCTGCATGAAAGGAAATGAAATGAATCAAAATACCTTATGCTAATGACATATTTTTGTTGTGTAGCACTAAACCGCACCAAAAAAGTACCATCCGGGTTACCACGTAACAAATCTTCCGCATCCCAACGCTTCATTGGTCCTCGGTACCACTTTTGGCCGGCAACTTCTGTGTTTACATAATCTTGACTTTGTGATTTTCGAGGTGAAAACCTAAAATTCAATTATTAACTATCAATTCTATGAAAATTGCATTACTTATTGAAGGAAGAAGGTATGCTCAAGATGATAAATTTCATTAAAAATGTCATTTACGTGTAATTTAAAGCAACAAATACAAGCGAGACTAATTAGAATTTAGTGCAATGCATGCAATACCCTATAATTGTAACGATATAAAAAGGAATATCTAAGTGATTTTGGAAATCAACAAATACGATTTTTTTAATAATTTATAATTCTGGGAACTAAAAAAAATCAATCTCCTGATTTGCTGTTAGTTCTAAGAACTATAAATGATTAAAATAATATCTGAGTCGAAATCAGATGGAGTTCAATAAAAGTAACTGAAAACAAAGATTTAAGGTAGTAAAATACAACACATGTGCATTACCGAATCAAATAACATACGCATTTTCAATTGCAGTCAACGGCCCACACTCTTCACTGTTAAGAGTTAGCACTGACTTCGGTGAACAAAGGCGTGTATCACATTGTCCTACCGGTGATGACAAAGTAATATTATTTAAAGATGTCATTGTACCCGTATGGAACGACGAAGTTGATATCTAAAAATTGAAGATAGTTGGATATTTAATCAAATAAAATATAAACAATTCTTGATGCAACAATATTAGTAAAATTATAGGGTATAAAAGGAGGAAAAACTTTAATTCTGTTTGTCATATAGACTCAAAATTATCATACCCGAAATCGACGAACATACTCCGGTTGAATAAGGCCCAATTTTTGAGGAAATACGACAACTCGTCCCTGCAATACATTTTTAAGCTAAAAACCTTAGCTCAAATTTACAAATTTAAATTTATTCTAGCTCTAAAAACCGACAACTCGCTTTTTGCAGCCAAAAACTTGTGAATTCTAAATCCGGTATTGTGATTCATATATGAAATTTAGAAACAGTTGATGGTCTAAACTATTAAAACTCTAAAATTATCTCAATTATTAAAAACAAGTGCAGTTAATAAAATTTTTAAAATATTTTTGGCAAAGAAATCCATAAAGAGGAAAAGCCGTCCTTAAATTAGTTTTGCTATCCATTCCATTTAAGAAGCTAATCACATGAAACTTAATTTACATTAACATTACAATAGAGCTTAAAAAACAAAAAAACATTTTGTTTACACAATTACTGAAAAAGAATCAGAAGGAAAAAATTTCAATGTATTTTTTTAAGTGTTTTTATCACACTATATTTCATAGATAAATAACAACTTACGTAAAAAATCTTTTTGCGACTCACCAAATGAAAATATGTTGCTTGCTTAAAATAAAAAACTTTAAAATTTCTAAAATAAAAAATAACTGCTGCGTTAGACGAAAAAATCAGACAAATAGAGTGAAATAAAAGTTTTCGAAGTTCTCACCATCAGTGTGCCATCAGTATTTTGCTGAGTGATTTCAATTAGGTCATTAATTTCAAAGGACAAAAAACGTGGATCGCTTGAACGAAATGACTGCACAGCACGCACACATTCATGAGGTTCTACTGAACATGCAATATGACAATTAACTCATTTATTTTTAAATACATTTTTTACGCATAAAAAACTGAAATAAAAGACAGAAATTTTAAGAAATATAGTGCTTCTGAAGAAACGAAAAAGTTTTAAGAGCAAAAATTAAAAATACTAACGAGGAATGACATGCTTTCGCTTATTCACAAGCTGAATTGATGGAATTGATGGATGTAGAAAACCAACTCCTGGACATTTGCTCATTGATAAACATGCTCGATGCAAATTACGTTTACAATCTAAAAACACAGAAGAATCAACATGATGAAATGATTAAAAAAAACATTTTTTTTCTTGCTAAATTTATTAATTTTGACAGTGAATTAACTTCTACTTACCATTACAATGATAGCCCTGATAGAAAAGGCCAGCTAGAAGTTTCTCACAATGAAAACAAACTGTAGCTTTGTCATAACTATGATACTGTAATGTATTATGACCCGATGTCGTCATTTCTTTGGGACGCACATTATTCCTATAAAACATTTTATGCAAATCAAGAACAAATAGGAAGTAAATCGGATGGATTAGTTTTTTATCGAAAATTGGGCTGATTATGAAAGTACTCACTGTGCTGCTTCAATGTTTTCTACCCAACTGTCTCGCTGCAAAATGGTTTTGCAGCACATGTTGAGAACATTCGTGGTACCGTCATCCAAATCTTGCAGTAAAGAAAAATAATAACCACCATTAGCTGTTAATTTACGTGTTATTGTCCCAATTTTATTGTTAGTGTCTATATCGACATCAATACGGTAGTCATTGAGAATATGGGCACTTCGATAAGAGTATTGATTACCCTTAATGTGTTTACGATTACTGAAAGTTTTGATCAATCTGTTAATTGTTTTGATCATAAAATATTGGGTTATAGTTTTTTGTCTCACTGCTCACATGCACTTTGACTTTTCTATTATAATAAATCTCAATTTTGCTTCATAAATCCCACGCCATCTTAATAATTACCATCTTAAAGCTGAGAAAAGATTCGGAAAACAAAACTTACCCTCAAACTTTTACAAATAACCATCACTTTATCGAAAACAAAGACATAACGAGTTTTTAACCGGCTACCATCCTTGCTTTGATCAGCAATCTTAATTTCACCATCTTTAACAAGGCGACCATAGTTAATTAAGTGCATACCAACAGGCTGAAAGATGTTAATGATATTAGCCACAGGAATAAATATATTTTATCTATGTTGCATTCATTTATTTCCTTTTTAAAAGAAAAGAGTAAACTCAAATGCAGAACAAGAGTAAAAGTGACTTACAAGCTCAAGATCTGTAATGCTGGTTTCAATATCCATAACTAGCTGTTGCATTTCATAGTCACGCTTCATTTCATTCACATATGAATTGATATCTTGCATCGCTTCTTTCGCTTCTTCTAATGGTAAGCGATCTGGTGAATCCACAGAAGTAAGTTTTATCATCTCCTGTATAAAGGCTTTAAATTAGTTCAAAATCAAAAATAGGCTAAGAAATTAAACGCTTATTACCGTTGCGCAGCTGAAAATTTCAAATCAGAAATAAAAGATAGATTTACCGACAACAAAACGTGATACTTCAGAACTCTCTGCATGGGTATACTGAGAAGATCCTGAAGATGAAACTGATTGCGATTAGCAGCTATGCCACAATCCTGCAATATGATTAAACAATATACAATATAAAAAAGATCGATAAAGATTTTTCGGCGTGAAGTGCATGTAAAAACATACGATTATCCTCTGCCGAACAGTGGGATCCGTTTTTTCTAAATAAGAGATACGTGAACGTGAATCCGGTAATTTTGAACAGTATTCCCCATAAGCAACGAACTTCTCTTTCCATCTGAATGTAAAAAATGAAATAATGTTTTCAAAAGCTAATGCTTGATTTACAAATGATAAATGTTATGATTGAATTACGTTATAAAGACATCGCCAATTGTCACCAGTTTTTCATCAGTAGTTGGTTTTTCTAATCCTACGGTATAAAACACAGCTTGTCGTAAGTGATCACGAAATGAGCGATGAATGCATGCTAATTCCTTAAAAAAGGAATTAATTCTGCGGCTGCTACGAAAAAATTCGGATATGAAAAATGCTTTTTGTGATTTATTTTACTCTAATTAGTATTATAAGTTGAAAAAAAAAAGTTGCACATAAAACCAACCAATATATTCATGAAAATCAATTTGTGATCATCCTTTGACAGGACTTCCTCCAAAGGTGTATAAAAATTATTGATGATCATATCCAATGCTTTTTCAACGTAATTTGATTCTGTATCATACAATTCTTTGATACAGTGTTCACGTCGAGAATCAGGCTTAAAATTCAACCATTTCTGAAAATGGCAGCAATGATTCATGTTTCATTGAAAGATTTGTGATCACATATAACGATTAAGCATAATGAGCAAAAATCTTCCAAACAACCACAAAAACACATCCCTTATTTGCCATGATAGTGAGAAATACGAATCTAAATACGTCTCACCAATTCCTTGCAAATTTTTTTCGCTTTGAAAATATCAATAATAAAGCATATTGAGTCTTCTCATAACTAGCATTACATTCATAATTTGACAGCGACACAATCTACAGCGAGTAGTTTTATAAGCAAATATCAAACTTAATTTTTTATTTGTTCAATTCAGAAGACAAATGAATAGCAAATTATAAGTTATCATAAGCAACTTGCATCATATTCAATGGCTCTCAGTTCCTTTTGACTGCTTGATCTTTGACATACAATAGAATCATAAATTCTACCACTGGTTTTTTCTTCTTCAGCCGAACCGATATCATATGCGTTTTCAAGTACAGGTTCATTTACTTCTGCTCTTTCTCGAAGATTTTTATAAATAACTTTATCAGTGTAGCATTCCACTAAATTCAACGCAGACAAACGTGCTGGAAAACCTCTAAAATTTCATTTTTATCAAAAATGAACAAAAGAATAATAAAGTCACTTGTTCATTTATATGGCAAATTTTTTTTGCTTATTAATATGAAAGCCATATAAAAAGTAACTAATTAAAGTTTATCTCGCATTAAATATTCTTTTTTTTCATTAACACAATGCCAAAAAAGAATACCTAATTCCACTAAGCTGTGCTACTGGCGACGTGGATAATTTTGAAAGTGTTCTGAGCACTTTACCAAAATCATCTAGACGATACAAATCCCAGGGATCGAACAAATCGTCCGGCTTCATTTCAAACGTGTTTTTACATGCTTTCAAAAATTCACAAATGTTCTTGCAGCAAAGAAACTAAAAAGATATAAAACTAAAACGGTGGGATAGAGCAAAATGCACAAAATATGAGAAAATTCATAAAAATCCAAATATTTGGCAATAGTTGTTATTGTCTTTAATAAAATTTCTTTTAATTTGTAACATTTTGTTCATTTGCAAATTTGTAATCTTAGTTTTTATAAAAAAGATGACATATTGCCGTTTGACAAATGAATTTGCATATGGAAGAAATATTGTGAAATCTGAGGAATACAAAACTGAACTTTATCAAACATTATTGACTTACAGTACTACTATTTTCCAGTTAAAAGCAAAGTAACAAAAAGTCAAACCTGAGCCATTTGAGGCCTTTGTTGTAAATCTTTAGTATCGATACAATTTTCGCATAGCCTATTACACAACAAACAAAGAAGGACACCATCTCGAAGTATCGTAGCGAATTCACCAATATGTGCATCTGGTTCAGTGACACGATGTTTTGCATCTAAAATACCACATTCGTTCATCCATCGCACGCATTCCCGCCACAATTCAGCACTCCCTGTCATTTGCTAAATTTTTTCTTCGTTCTATTTGCTATTGCTTTGCTGAAATCTAAAATATGATTATGCCGTAACTCTAAAATACGTCAATTATGAACAAAGAATCAATACTACAAATAACAAACATTTTAATAAAGAAATATTTTCTTTTTCATGTACATTTCAAAACGCACTTAATACATTAATTAACATTAGAACGATTTCATAAATACGTGATAAAACTATTATCATTTCTGAATATTTCGAACTATTCATTAAATTAGTCTATAAAATGAATTCAAACCCAAATATACTAAATGTATAAATCCAAAATTATGGAAAGTATATTTATACTTAATTTTTTCATGAACAAAATCCCTATAATTAATGTTATTACTATTTTTTCTTGCCAAAACAAATCAAAATTTTAATATTAGCAGTCACATTCTAATAACAATAACTTCATGTACACTTTTTTGATTTAAATTTTAATTGAATATATTACATAAACCTAAGCAATAGTCTAATATAATGCGCAAATAAACGGAAATTTTAATATAAATAAAAAATATTCACAAATGCAACGAAACAAAAATAATATATGCATAAAAATAAATATGCAACAGAGATAAAAATGAAACAACCGCAACCTCATGCTAGTAAAAAATATGCTTGCACTTCACAAATATAAAAAACTATTTTTTACTGACTGAAGGAGATCGTTGTAGAAAGCTTTTTTTTGCTTTACTGCTGCTATTGTTGTATTTGGACAAACATTTATTCAGAAAAATCCAACTTTTTTATTGAAGTGGTAAGTAGTTTTCATTTAAAGAGTTATTATATTTATTAAATTAAATATGTATAATTAAGTTTAATTTATATGATAGAAATCAAACGAGGAAAAAATAAGTTATGTATACTTCAACAAAAGTAATTTTTGGATTTGAAAATATTTTTTTTATCAAATTTAATGACTGATTCTATTTTTAAATTTTTACTCATTTTTAATATTTTCAACTTGAATTTGATGTAATTTAAAGTAAGCAATGTGAGTTACAATAAACTTAATTTTGGCTCAAATTCTGCAATATTCACTTTTTTCTTTATATTTAAATTTTTAAATGAATTTTTCGTGTAAATATCATTCTATGTGATTTCTCAGCCAAAGTTACACTTCTTAAAAGAAAATTTAAAAATTTATGCTTTTAAAAAATAAATTTGAACAGAACTGAAATCAAAGAATATTTATTTTTGAACCATCGAATGCCTTCTCATCTCATTTGCATAAAATCTATCAAATGATTGAGATATTTACAGTTCTATTTTCACATCAAATTTTAGATAACAATTATGCTTTTAATTTTTTTTTAAAAAATTCGTATTTTTAGACACTTATTTTGTGCCAAAAGCCTCAGTGTTGAAGTTAATATTCTTATCTTTCTGTCTTTTATCGTAATTTGATTTGACATCCAGTTCTTCTCATAAAATATACCACTCATGAGATTATCAAAAAAAAACTTCCTCAAGTTAATTCAATGCTTTCATACGTGAAGTCAGCAGATTTCAACTTTTCTGGATGAATTTACTTGTAATTACGTCAACCTAATTTCTTTTTTTTAACTTTTCTATCACGTGGCTTACATCAATAACAATTTATTAATTCCCTTAATTTTTACGTTTGAAAGCAATAAATTTTAGATGATTCAGAATTGCTCCATTTTTCTAATTAAGAACATGATTACATTTCTGCGCAGAAACTCGAATCGAATTACACAATTTATTCCGAAATATTTAAAATCGCTGTTTGCATTCTTTACAATATTTCAGTTAAGTTCACCGAAAAAAAATCACCAAGCTGATTTACTTATCAACAGTAAAACATGCCTAAAAAGTATTACTCCATACATACCTAAAAATTATTGAGTTTACAATAGACAATTTCAATTCAAACTGATTGAAAATTTTTTCCTACAAATAACAACACATGTAACTGAAATTTAGTTGTTTTCCGAATTCTTCCATTGTCGTATGTAAATTTCGGACTAAATCCTGAGATATCGCAAGAACTTGCATCTAACTAATTTTTCACCTTTACTAGTCTATACTTTCACGCCTAAGTTATAGATTAGTTTTTAAAGTTCCATATTTTCGATAAGTTTTGGAATTTCAGAAAGTAAATGCTGCTGAGGATTTTCAACAATAAATAAAATATCTCCTTCCTAGAAAATATTTTTGCATTTTTTAAAAGTACAAGGCATATTCGTTATTCCTAATAGTTGTGTGTGATTTTACAACCTTATTAGTATCCAGGAGCCGTTCGTGGTAGTGGACAATGATCACACATTCCTGGAATACCATTTTCTCCGTTCGCTCCTGGCTCACCCGTGAGACCTGGTCTTCCAGGTAACCCATCCATTCCAGGTTCTCCTTGTTCACCTGGAAGTCCTGCTAATCCTGGTCTTCCTGCTTCCCCTGCTATGCCAGGGGCTCCAGGTGGTCCATACATACCTATTGGTCCCATTGGCCCTTCGAGTCCTTCTATGTTTAGTATTTTTCCTGGTAATCCTGGTAGTCCTTTCATTCCTGGATGATTTGCCTTATTTTAAAAGTATGTCAGAAATTTTCGTATTTTGATCTTTGCATCATTACACTGAGATATAAGCCCACTTACCAGGCATTCCAGGTGTTCCGGGAGGTCCAATTTGTCCTGGTGGTCCCGGAGGACCCCGTAATCCACCAAGTCCAGCTAGTCCTTGTTTACCTTGCGCACCTTTTGGACCCTGATTACCAGGAGGACCTGGTGGTCCATCTTCACAATCATAGCACCAGTCCTAACATTGTACTAATATTGTAATCTAAACTTGATTTGTAAATAGATGAGTTTAAAAATGATAGAAGAAAAAGCATGAAACTTACGCGTGGTGTAATTAATGTTTCATATGCATAAAGGCCAATACCATCATTACCAGGTGCACCATCCTCACCATCTTTACCATCGGGTCCTGGATTACCAGTTAATCCACGAGGACCAATACCGCATCCACAACAATACGTAACTTGGCGAGCAATACGTTTTTGGAACTCGTTGCCGGTATTTTGGTTTGATTCTTGACTACGCAAAATTCCGTTTAATGATACAATGTGCTAAATATACTTATTTAACAAAAATCGAGCAACATCTTAGCTTGAAAATTTGAATAAACTTCTATTTGCAAAAATCAATATTTTTTTTCTGTTCTTCAGAATAAATTTCTGTTCTTTAGAACTTGGCTTAATAGTCTGTCAAACATGAACTCACAAAACTTTAATTTTGTACTGTTTGCCATCCAAAATCTAATTATGCATGAATCTTTTCAAAAGTATAAAAATAGAAATGCAAAACTCTCTCTCAGTTTGGTATGTTTTTTATTTTTGGGTATAGAATAGATACTCATAGTTCAACTTTATTTTTACGATTGCTATAGCGCTTTTATAACAAAGTTACCATGATTGATCACAGAAAGTTTTGAATAGCTTAAAGTTGATTTTTTTTAATCAGAAAATGTACGGAAAAAACGTGTCATAAGTAAATATTATAAATAGCAGAAAATTAAGTTTTATATTGTGTGTACAGTTTCTTGTGCGGTTAGGTACAGCTTACCTGTGTATGTACAACCTCACGCCAAATATTACTTGACCTTAATCGACAAAATTCTACTTCGTTTCGCATTATTGTCTGCATTCGTTGTAAATAATTATAAACCATAGGTATCATTAAAGCACACACTAACATTGCAAAAGTCGACATTGTTACTCCCCAAAATGTTATTAATCGTAACTTGTTCACTTCACGTAACTTTTCATCACTTCTTGTCATTTCGTCTTTCTTGGTCATTTTTAATTTATTTTCTAATATATACCTGAAAATCAATATTTACTAATAACGTATATATTCTTTATCGTGGGATTTCGTGGATCATTTCATGCAGTTGCTCATTCGTATCTATCGATTAAAATGATTGGTATTATTAATTTTCCAGAATCTTAATCTTTCCTAACAGATAGATTCCCTATTTTTTCGGTAAGTAATATTTTCACAACTAAGCAAATATTCTTTTGCTATCAAGAAAAGCTAATTAAATCTATGTTACAAAACAAGCCTAGAGTAATTTGAACGAGTAATTGTTGCTCAAGCACTGATAATCTGATTCTTATCAATGCTTATTCATAAATCGTATGCAAATGACGTGCACCGAAAATCAGTAGTGCCAATTTTAATTTTTTTGAGCATAAAAAATTTAAAAATTTATCATAAAATTAAAATATAACGATTCTAAACAAAAAAATTGCATTACAAGTAGTCTTCACATTGAAAATTTGATTTAAAAAACGAACTTTTATTAACAATGTAGATTGTTTTTGTTTCACTACAATTTATTATGATAATTTTTTCAATGAATGAAATCAGATATTCAAAAATATGCGTACACAAAACATTTATGTAGTAATTTACGAGTTATTTATTAAATTATAACTATTATTTTGCCTTCAGTTTTGTATAAATATTTCAGTAATACCTAGCAAAAATATTTCACTTTAATATACTGTAATAGTTTAATAAATACAATTGCTAATTTGACTTTATTGAAAATGTCTACAATTATTAACAATATTAATTGTTGTTAATAATTTCGTACAAATTAATTTGCATAATATCCAAAGCATAATAAAAAGCACTAATTAATGATTAAAAATAATAATTATAAAAGCCTGTAGCAGTTTTTTACAGAACTAAACCAGTCATTAATACTACAAGATAATTCGTTCTTTATTTTTTTAATTTTTTCTTATAAATAACAGTTGCTAATTTTTATCTCTACTGACTACATTTGATATTTAAACAAGAAATTTGAATGAATATAATTAATACATTCCCATTTCTATCAAAATTGCTATTAATTAATCACTGAACATTTTAATGAGGTTAAAAATTAACATTTTTATGGGATTCATTTAAATTTGTCGTTGGAGCACATCATTACTTTAAAAAAAATACAAATACTGTAGAAATTTAGTTTGCTTTGCTCTAATTTTCGATTAAAAAAATTTTTGGAAATTTTTTTAATCGGAAATTTATGTAAATTTATTAAGCAATCAAAATTGATAGCAATGACTTAGCTATGTTTCACACCTATTTAAATGTTTATAATCGTTAATTATTCCAATTTTAATAAGTTGCAAAAAGTTTACAAGCAATAATTATCAAAATAAAATAACCGAAAGTCTGAACCCTCCACCAAAAAAGTCTTAACCCTGCACCAAAAAAATGGCTAGTGACGTGAATCAAGTTACTAGAATTGATTTTATAGAAATATTATAAACTTTAACTTTAATTAATGATCACTTCAGAGTAAACTATTGTACAAGATGAATAAAAAAACAGTACAAAGTGCCATATATAGAAGTAAACTTTGTCGTTCGCATTTTCGATAAAATGAATAAAAGTTATTAAAAATGTATTTTTGTTTTCAGATCAAACTGTCCTCAATATTCAATGAAAATATTTTAATTTGTCATTAGATTCTTTGTGCATCAAAATTATTCCTTTTCTCATTATTTTCACGTCTAAATATATGCGAATTTAAAAAATGTTGATCTAAAATTACATAATAAAACAAGTTTGGTTCATTTATCTTTTTATCAATCCAAAAATGAAACTTCTGTTGATTGCCCTATATTATCAGTGAATGCTTGATTATTGTTAAATAATGTAAAGAAAAATTTTTTAATTTTGCTAATTTAACAAAATAATTAGTAAGCAAATTATGATTTATTAATTATTTTCAGGTTATAACTGAATTTTTTTCAAATGGTATTTTGTTAAATTGTTTAATGATTGATTCATAAAAAGTTTGTCAAGAAGTTTAAATTTGATAAAACTTAGATTTTAGACTGAAATTTTCCACGAAAGTATCTAAAATTATCAACTTTAATTTTTACTCAAACTTCCGTACTTCAATTTATAACAAATTTAATAATAGAAACTTAAAATTTTATAATGAAAAGTCTCAGTTGAAGCGAATAAAATTTAATTCCGAGAAATGAAGTTGTAAAAATTGAATTTGATAGTTGTGAAGCGATTTCAAGTGATAAAATCTGATAACAAAACTAATTAAAGTCAAAAGTAAAGAGAAAAAATTTTCAAAATTTTTGAAAAATGAAAATTAATCCGATGAAAAAGCGATTTTGTTACAATGTTTGTCAGTTGATTTTTTGAAAGGTTGCGCATTTCAAAATGATCATTTTTGAATTGATTAAAATGTTTGTTAGAAATCAAAAGGAGTACAAAAGATAAATTTAAAGATATATTTAAAAAAGACTGATTGAAATATTGTAATTAAAAATATTATATGTAATAATATCAAGGGTGATTTGTGTTAATTATCCAAATATTTATACTATTAGAGCATATTTTTGCAATAAAAGTCATGAATTAAGAGTGTTTTACGTGACGTAGTAATGATTCGTACTTGATTTGTCACATAAAATGATCCTAAAGATAATTCATAGAAAAAATAAACACGTCTCACGTGACACTTACACAAAAAATAGAAATTTTAAATTTAAAGGATTTTTATCACTGTAGACGCAGTTGTAGAAGTGCAAAACAAAATTTATTTCACGTTCTGAAATTAATAGCAAAAGTACTGTGGTTCAATTTATAATTCTTTGGCGCTTTAAAAGCAAGTCACGTAAAACATATCCCATGACGCTTTAAAAGAAATTATAAATATCAGCCAAAGATATGATTATCAAATAATATCTCTAAACTTAGATTATTAAAATTAAATTAAATTAAAACTTAAATTAATATGAATTAAATCAAATCTTTCATAGAATTTGATATTTATGAGACAAATTAAGATATGACTTTTTGTTTCTACTTTTTGTGAAAGCTAAACATTCTAGCCAGAAATTGTTATTTAGAGTTAGGTATTTGAAATTAGCTTAAAATAATGTCCAGATGTGCTGATGCAAAATAATTACTTTTGGGGTCAAAGGAACAAATTTTAAATTTATCCTCTTCGTAAGATAAGTAATAAAAACTAAGAATCATATTGTACTTGACATTATAACTTTTCAAGAAAAAATAACACAAATTTTTCTCCTCATAAATTATAATTTTTTCAAAAACCAGGACAGGGACAGGACTTGCAATCATTTTTTTCTTGTTATTACTGTCTTTTAGTTATTATTGTTATTATCACTTTTTCAATATCATTAATACTAAGTGATTGTAGGAAAGCAACGATGCTGAAATGAATTTAATCCATCTTTGAATAATGGTGACAATTATATTACCTATACAATGCACCCTTATGAATTTTAGGTGGATATGCGCACCAGTCATACCTGAAAAAAATTCCATTTAAAATTCGTTACTATTTTATATTTAGTACTTTTTACTCCCTAATTATAGCATACCTTTGCTTAGAACTGAAAAAATTAAGAATTTTAAGTTACAAAGTAATGTTCTCACTTATTTGTGCAATTAATCAGATTAACAAATATGGAAAAATCATTTCTAATGCTAATATCTTAACTGAAATCTAACTCATTTATTCAATTTGTCTCTTTTTTGTGATGAGTGACATTTGTTTCTTAATTAATAATTAATCAAAATTTTTTCAAACATCAGATATCTAATAATGATTTTTGCAATGAATAAAAACTAATCAGTTAAATTATACTGCTGAAGCAAAAATAAATGTTACTATTGGAAAACGTTTATAAGTATTATAAACTGTTTTATATTATACAAAGTTAAGTTTACGCTTCACTAGCCCTAGTACGCATTGTACTTTCTTTATTACTTTTTTTCTAAACAGAAATTTATTGTAATTATCTTATCAGCATTAGAAATGACAAAAAATTTAGCTGTTGTAAAAATGAACGCCAGTGCATATAATTATTAGTTCTTGAAGAAAATTGATAAGCTCAAGCAATTGCAATTATTTGGAAAGTTTTTTACTTTTCGCAAAACTGAGCAATTACTGTTAAAAATTGAGATATCAGAATTTTCATTTGAGTCAGATGGATATACTTAGACTTACAAAAATGATAATTAGCTTTTTTGCTAATTGAATAAATTAACTGATACAAACGTAAACTAATCTTTACTTATACAAGTATTAAGTGCACACATAAATTGCATAGAATTATGTAACTTTTGCAGAAATTTGAAGTGAAAAATAATTTAAAGAATACTTTTTAATTAGTACTTGTTGATTTAATCTACTTCAAATTTATTTATTTTTTCAATAGTAAACAAGAAAAGTTTTGCTTATTTTTTAGTTAGCGTTCAATTTTCAAAAATCATTTTGAATGGAAAAATGAAAAAGTAATGACTAAGATTGAGAACAAAATTTTAATATTAAAAAAGTTTTGTATCATTTTTCAGAGTAAATGTTATTTGAAGTATAGTAATATTCACAAAAACGTAATGCTATTACTCTAATTGTAATTCAGTAATGATATAAAACTGTTCACTTAATCTTCTTCAAGATATTCAAAAAAGATGTCATCACAGAAATAGAATGCATATTAGTTTAAAATATAATCTTATTCATATATCTTTTCGTATCATAAAATATAAACCATCTAAAATTGCTTGAGCTAGACTATTTCTCTCTACTTTACATATATTATATATATATAATGATACGAAGAGTCTAAATAAATCTATTATTGACTGCGATTTTAGGTTATATTTCACTTAAATTTAGTAAAGCAAGTAAAAAGTTAAACAGGATTAACACTTTTTGGTAGTAGATTTCCTTTTTGCTTTACTACTTTACTTTGAACACTTTACTATATTAATAAAAAAAATTAAAAAATTCGATGAAAAAATTAAAAATTATCCAATCATATGAAATTATATAAATAAAGTTTATACAAATTTGCGCAAAAATAACAAAATAATTAATCGTTAGTAAAAATTCACGAGTGAAGTTTGTGGTTGTCAGCGTAATAATTATCGTTATATGATGTAAATGCCTGAAAGGATAAAAAAATTGTATTATAAATTTTTGATCATCTGAATATCCAAACTAATAATTTCATGTGATCACAAATTATTAAAGGAGATCAATATATTTATCATTTCTTTCTTATTCTGTAAAATTCTCAGCATATCGTATTAATGTCTGCTAAAATATGGTATTTTTTGAAAACTTTCAGAGTTATTCATATATAGAAGGCTACGATTCTTTTAGAGGTACGTAAGCAGTTCATTCCTCTGAGGATTCCATTTTCATTCAAAATATGGCTTGGTGTAAAAATTATTAAAATATCGTCACTAATTTTGAATCAAATTTTTCTGTCAAATAAAATAATACTTGCTGATGATAAACGGTAATAAAGAACTGATAGTACTGATAATTCAATTTTTATCAAGATAATAAAGCTTTGTTATAATAGTATAATAATAAATGTAATAGTTGCTTAATGTTGTAATTAAAGTGAAACATTAATAATAGATAGATATGTAAAAATTTATATGGCAGTTATCAAATATACTGTATTTATACTGAAAGCTTTAATCATAGTTGTATATTATAAAGCTATTAAAAGTAGCAATAAATAACAAAATTGATATTAGAACTACAAAAAGTATAGAGCAGAATTATGGAGTTAAATATAAAAATTTGTTTATTTCTGTTTTTTATTTATAATGAAAGCGAACTTTTTTCTGGCTCATTTAATTAACAATTAAATTTTTATTACTTTTCTTTTTAACTATTTTTTATGACATTTAACAAAAATATTCTTTCACCAAAAGCAATTATTTTAGTCGAAATCTATTAATTATTCAATCATTTTCAAATTCTTCAGTTAATAGGTTATTTTGTAAAGTATTAGTTATTTGTATTAAAATTCAGAAAAAAAGAAAACAAAAAATTAGGCATTAAAAAGTTTTTGTATAATCCAATTTGTATTTTATTTTATTTGGCAATAAACACATGAGAATGGGAAAAAAAGGAGCTAAGGGATTTACCAAAAATTAATAAAAATAGTTATTTAATTATTAAGGAATTTATTTATGCATTGTTCATGTCTTTTTTTTCTTCAAATCCTTTTATGGTTTTCTGCAGTTGTTATTAGTATTCAAATATGCTTAGAAAGAAGTATGCTCGAGCAGAAACTATAGTTATGATAAATTTTTAGGCAATTCAGAAAAAAAAAAGAAAAGTATGGATGAGCAACCTACTCTTAATTAAAATTTCCACCAATTTCAATTTTCTTCTTTATTTTTGCTTTAATAATATCACTATTTCATGCTAATTGTTAATCTCTTTGTTGATTTTCAATGTTATATGATTAAAAATTTCTTAATAAGCTTACAGCAGGACATATGAAAAGCTTAAATTCATAAATGTATGCAGCTGGATGGTGCGCGTAATGTTCTAAGAATTAACAAAATCCACTCGTTGCAAAGATAATTTATTATTATTTTTAATAAATAAAATTTTGATTTCGAGATATTTATTTAATCTTCCAAGTTATCAAGCAACTTATTTTACTTTTTTATTTTTTGATAAAAAACTTAGTAAAACTGAGTAAAACTGTTGCTCAAATTTTTTTTCTAAATTCTTTAAAAATTTTTGTATTATACTCCTAATGTTAAAAAATTTGAAGCTAATGTAATTAGTAATTAATTTAATTTCAGATTTATAATTGTAATGCACGATAAATATCGTCAATCAATTAGATTTGTTATTATTAGAGACAAAAGTGATATTCATTTTGATCTGAATATAAGTAATCATTCTTGACCAACTTCGGTATAACTAATACAGTAGTTTTCTATTTTTCAACGGATTTTTTTGATTTGCATAAAATAAACAATAAAAGAAACAAATAATAACTTTATTCGCCTACTGTATCTCAGAAAATTAGAGATTTACAATTGAAGAACATATCTGCTCATTCTTTTAACATGGCTAATTGCACGAAGAATTGAGCATTCTTCATCATTGAATAAAAAATGGTGTTAATTGTTATTCAAGTAATTCATCCTTAGAAAGTGGGAAGAAATGCGTAACTTGATTTTTTTTCAACTTCGAAAATTCGAATTTACTTGTAATGACTTTTGTTAACATCAATTAAAATGTAAAAATAATGTAATGAAAATTTTTCGAATTTTTATTTTGAGATAAATTAAAATAAAGTTAATAGAATAAAAGAAATTGGAAAAATTTTTGTATTAATTTTTTAATTTTTTAAAAGCAAATTAAATTTTTTTTTGAATATTTAGATATTTTATTGACAAATTTTGAAAATAAAAAATGAATAAATTCAGAAAATTAATTAAAAAGTGAAAGAAAAAGTAAAATTTAGTGAAATTTACTGCATTTCATTTGTTTGGTTGTTTTTTTGACAATTTTTGTTAACTTATGACTTTTGAATTGGATAACAATGTTGCAAACCAATTTTTGGTTTAAAATTTTAGCAAGAAGCTCTGATTTTGAAAATTTGAGCTATTGCAGTATGAATATTAATGAAATTTTTTTACTAGAGAAACCGTTAATGATTTAATGCAATTAAATAAGTTAACATCCAACAAAAAAACAGAAAGACAGAAAAAAATTATCATAACCAAAAAACTTATTTTAACAGTTCCTCTAATTAAAAAAGTTATGTAATTTGGCACTTCTGAATCTTTCACCAATGAACTTATTCCGTAAAGATTATTATCTTTGCAATAAATTTTACCTCACAAAGTAACCAATCGGACGCTATTTTGCAAAAAATGAAAAATATAACTAGTACTGTTTAAAAAATCAGTAATATTCATAGTTATGAAGTAACAAAAAATTTCAAAAAAATTATTTTTCATATAATGCTGAACACATCGATCAGTAATTTTTTCGAATAAAGCAAAAATTTGATGTAGCAAAGAATTAGTCTATTCATGGAAGTGCCAAACCATCGAAACAGTAATAGATTAATTACTACTCAAATTGATAATTATTTAATGATTATTTAATTTGGAGCTTCAAAATTTGTGAATAAAACATTACACACTTCTTTACAATAATGGTGTATGTATTTACGCCAGCCTACTAATTATTAATGAACTACAGGATTCTTATACTAACAAATGGATTCTATAAATTTTAATTCCAATTTATTGCATGAAAATAGTAAACAAATAACTAGAAGTAAAATTTTCATCAAATTTAAGAGCTATCCAACTTACTTTCATTTGACATTGTTCATATGCATATGATAAATTATGAATCCTCGGTAATTAAAGATCAAAATTTTCAAACTTATAATTTTAAGCACAGAATCTTAAACATATAATTATTTATTCACTTATTTCATGTTTAACAGAAGTAAGTTTTTAAGTTTTGCCTTCATAATTCAAATTTCATGGGTGAAGATCTATCCATGCAATGCAATTCAGTGGTATAGTATAAAATACAGTGGTATATATGGATATAGTGTCGATGGCAGTAAAGAATTTTAGTTCTGAATTTATGAAATTAGGAAAGTTTCAAACAGCTTTAGTAGTTTCACTTACTTTTCATGATTTCAAGAAAATGAAACAAGGAATTTCTGTTCTGCATATCTGGTAAAAATAAAGAGTGATTATCACGGAGACCTGTCCAGACAAACCTACTTCGAACTATAATATTTATACAATTTTTGATGATCAGCCAGCATCATTTCACTTTAAACATTATACAGTAACAACGATTGCTATTTATAAATTTTTGAAAGTTATTAATAATTAATAGTTTGAGTTTGAAATTGTGAATACTATGATAAACTTAACGATATTAAAAAGCATAACTCATATTTAAAAAAAAA
>UYYF01000100.1:0-44193 GCA_900618365.1 Thelazia callipaeda
AATTTGAAGCTATTGATGAGACTCGGACAAACCTTGATTTCAGACTACTTATTAAGGTTCAAGCACTCTTTGCAGGTATCTACCGGAAATGTTTCAGTAATACTGGCATATTAAGTATGCTCGCGACCATTGGTACTGTAAAATTAAAAAAAGGAAATGAAGTAAAAGAAAGATATGGTGAAGAATTGAATTCGGCATAGAAGGATGTAGACATTTAGTTTCATACGTAATGCAAGCCAGCCGTTACGTGCATTGTCGCTAACAACGAGTTAAAGGACGTGAAATGATCGTACAATGCAATTAATTCTTCTCTGACTGCGCCTTTGTAAACAGAATGCAAGATTTGGTCATTTTCAGGGAGAGAAATATGCCTTGTCTCCTCGCTTCATATTTACTTGTATATAAGATGTGACTTGTCATGCTTCAAACTGCTGGCATCGTCTCTCACAACACATCACAAAACTGTCACATCAAAAAAATACCCAAAAAATATGATTCCAAATTATCCAAATGTTCAAAAATTTTTAAATGCAATTTGAAAATCTTCAAATTTTGGTAGTGTGAATGATGTCTGTGTTACATATTGCTCCACACCGAGTATATAAATCCCTTTATTGACGGCTTCTTCTTTTAATGTACAGAGACTGTAATATTCTTGTAGTTTTTGTCTGCATATGTATGTTAGTGAATGCATATTTTTATGTTTAAGCAAATGTCTTCACATGAGCTTTTGCTTATTTAAATAAGTTTGGAGTTCTTACAGTCGAGCACGTGTAACCTACAAATATTTGTGGTTGCATCTTTTGACTTGGAACCATGTAAGTGTAACAAATTATCAGAGTCATGAAGTTTCGAGTGTTAACGAAAGAAAAAGAGCAATGACTGTGAATGTACAAGTTCAAAATAGCTAAATAATATTGCTTTGACGACAGTGCTTGCATACTTTTTTTGTATCCACATAAGTCAATTTCAAGACAGTTAGCAAGTCAGTGGTACTGGTTAATTTTGTCGTCAATATCCGAGAAGTATTAAGCAATGCAGTTATATTAACTACAAGTAAATCTGAGTTCAAAATACAGGTATGTCAAACATATTATATGTTAAACTGATCTCAAAATATTATAATTTAAAATGATATCTGAATCGGAATCGCAAGTCTCTCTCTGCTATTGTAATTTGTTCAAAGTACTATTTAGAAGGTAACTTATGTCAATTTAAAATTACAGTACTGAGAATTTGGCCCCTCATTGTTTATGTATTGCAATATATATATTATAAAATCATTTTTATTGACGATGTGATTCAGCGATTCAATTCCATATGTTGGTGCTTGCTCATCCCAAATTCAACTTGTAATCAATATTTTATAACTCTGCAATTTGGTACCATTTTTGAATGCTATTAGTGAGTTCTGTTTATTCCACTATTATCCTTTTTCCACAAAATAATCACTTCCTTATCAGCAAGTTCTTAATGTCAATTTGTTAATTTTCATTCCTTTCAACTGATAATATTGTTTGTAAGCGACGAACTGTCAGTCGTAGGAGTAACGCTTTGCTTCTGCTTCTAATATTCGTAGAAAATTCTTTCCAATTATTTGTGATAGTAAAATTAAGTTTTGCATTTTTAAATTTCCGTAAGTATGCACGCATTATTGGAAAACTTGCATGAAATCGGTAGAAATTCAGTGCTTCAAACTGTTTTGAAAAATTACAAAATTATATTTTTTTAACGAAACATCTCTGTCTGAAATTATGCCTTCTTCCGAAAGATAATTTGATGATTGTATATGCTCAACAAACATAGAATTTTATTCAAAGGTCTAAATGATTACTTTAATATTTAAATATAAGTTTATTTGCAGTGTTGTAACGATTTGATGAGTCGATTTATGCTACATTATTTGCGAATATGTTTATAAGTTATAAATTGAAACAACTTTAATACTTTCGCTGCTATGAACACTCATCTTCAATCTTTCGCAAAATTAAATTTAGATAAATTCTTTTTACATACAAATTTTCATATTTGGATAAAAATCAACTTTTGAAACATATAAATTCCATATTATTAGTCTTTTATCTTACGCTGATTATTAGTACTCATTACCATATTTTAATGAAAATATTTTTGTGTACACTTTTTATCAGGCATCATAATCATATTATCGTTGTTAATTTTGTCTAAATACAAGCTAGCTTGACATTTTTTAAAGACTTTATGTGTTTTCACTGTAGTCATTATTTTATCATAGGTATTTACCACTAATATCAAATGCAATACGTTCAGGAACTGAGAATAAGTAACTGTAAAATTTTTAAAAATTGACTTGGTTTCTTTACAAAATTTTTAAAATATTGCTCCGTTTCAAAAGAATAAATATTTCAGGATTATTTATTTTTATAATAGAATTGAAAAGTTAAATTCCATTGCTTTGATTGGATTATTTCAAATACAATCCCAGGCGTAATTCAATTATTCAACAGAAACGAAAAGAATTGAAGTTAGCACAAGTTTTGCAGGTTCACAATTTTAAATCTTAATCACTTTTTTGCAAAACTGGCTAGTTATCAAATAAAATAACAATTATTATTCACTTTTAATCCTTTTTTAATTTAGTTTTTAGGTAATCTAGTTTAAATTCCTTTTTTAAATATTTCCCAACTTAGTTTTTTTATTTTGATCACATTATCATATGCTGATGGTAATGATTGATAACGTTACTATGTTATGGTGCCTGACAAAAAATGTAGCCTACACGCCGTCAATTTTAATGAGTATCTTGTTTTTATTGTGATAAAGTAATAACTATTGTTTAAGTTGGCATTATTCAAGTGAATAATATAGTCTCTGTAAAATGATTGTGTTTTTCAACTAGAAGTAATTGTGAACAGAAACTTTTGCAGTGATTAGCGTCTCAAGAATGAATAATTCTGAAACGATCTTTCCAGCTGGAGTACTGCTTAAATATTTGGTGATATTTTTTAATTTTTTGGAAGTTCGAAGGACTCAAAAACATTTTTTAAAGTGTATTTTAGTTGATACTTAAATTAAATTTTTTGTACTAAATTTTTTTACTAAGCTGAGAAAATTGAAAAATAAGAAATAATCAAATATTTTTTCAAAACGATATTATTATTTTTTTGAATTAAAATATTAAAAAAAGTACGATAGAAGTATTTTATTTTTCTTAATAATTGAAAATTGTTTGTAATATCGCAAGGTTTCTTTTTACTAAATTAAACTATTATTAATTAATAAATAAATCAAAACTTCAGAAATATCATGTTTGCTTCAAATCAGATGACAATTACACAAACACAAAATAAATACTGTTAATAAAAATTTAATTTGAAAATAAAAGATTCTTGTTTTGAAATCAAATGATCAATTGGAATCAAATGATAAGAAATTATCTTTAACAAAAAACAACATAATAGAATTTATCTTTTAATAAGTAAACAGCACCATAAACAATGACTGAATCATAACCTGTTTCAATATTAGAAATACTCTTCTTTGAATATTTTCAGAATGCCATATTTTTTTATTAAATTCTATAGACATATTTGTTCACGTTAAAGGAGACGTGCATGTGCTGTTAGTCATGCAGTCAGTGGAGTTGAAAGAGCGCCTTATAAAATTGTAAACAAAAATTTTATTTTTATCAAATTTTCGTAAGAAAAAGATGGAATGATGTCTTCAAATCAGTTTTAGTTTTACTCAAATTACCGATTGTGATGTACTCGTCTTACTTTCACCTGTAAAGTAGTATCAGTCACTTCAAGTTTTCAAGTCAGAATTTGATCTAATTTTTCGAAATGAAATATTAATTTACATTAGTTTTTGTGTGACAGAAGATTATTAGTATGAAGACAATTATTTCATTTCGCTCTTAATATTCTGTCATTACTTTTTGCTATAGTTTAATTTGAATTACCAAAATTGATAATATTATTTACTAATATTGTCATTTGTGGCAATTGGTTGAAAAAAACATTGTTTTATGACTTATATTTATATCAGTTTATTTAAATTTATTTATTAAACTTGGTCAATATTCAAAACAGAATTGAAGTTTCTAGAAAAGTTAGTGGAAAAATTCATTTAATATTTTGCTTCCTATCAATTTTATCTTTGAAAAAAAATTAGTATGAATTTATTTTGTCATAATTTTATGTTTCAAAAAGATAAACTTATTTTCATTGTCGTTATTTACTAATTATGACATTGATAAAGTGTATTAGGGAGAAAGTAGTGCAGAAAAACTATTTACTTAAAGAATTTTATTTACTGTTTACTTTACTTTGTCGAAAACATATAAGCACTGTATCCTTGTGGTAATAACACGAGAAGTAACAGATTAAATTCCATCATAAGCTGACACTTTTAGACATCTCATTTCTGTTTTTTTTTAATTTTTCGTGTAATTTATGCTAGGCAATAATTGGGAGATTAATCACTAGTTGTTTCTGATGCTTTAACGCGAATTAATTCTAAATGAATGATAGATTTCATTGATTATATAAATATCGGCCAAATCAAAGCTTCAAGTTATGCTCCAAAGTCAATATTCAAAACAGGATTGAAGTTTTCAGAAAAGTTAATTTACAAACTTTGTTATTATATTTTCGTCTCAAATAATGTCAATAATAACTTTGTAAATATGCAGAAGTATTACTTTGATCTGGATTTGATAACATTTGCAAATATTAGAATTTAAGTAAATATGTGGTGAAGTTTGATTTCAAGCCACTATTTCCGTATGCAGACTTTTGAGCATTAGTAACATTTTTATCAAATTTTTACATGTAAGCTTACGTTGAACGTCAGAATTCATGCCACTCTATAATTTCATGAAGTATCTAATAACAAAAAACTATGCAAGTGCTCAGAATTTCTGTTCGAATGGAATTTTGATTCTAAATCAAATCACAATTTACAACTTTATGTAATTTGTAGAATAATAGACTGCTTCTATTTTCTTATTTTCAATTTTGGAATTTATTCCTCTAAAAAACTATTTTGCTGATTATTTTAGAGATTTTTAATTGCTTTTCAGTGATAAAATTTTACAGTGAAAGATTTCTTTTACGGTAAATTTAAATTTGATATTTATTTTTGTTCTATTTCTTAATGGTACAATTTCAAATGCACTAATAACAACTTGATGAAGGTTTAGGGGATAGAAAAAACTTTCAATCATCCGACAGAAATATTTAGAGCATACGAAGAAATGGATTTACGTTCCGAACAAATACCCTCAAAAGATGGCAAGTATAACGGGCAAAAATACTGGTCTAATGCTAACTATAAGTATGCTTATTATCATAATTTTAATCTTTTTATCTTTTATCCAAATTACCTTTTAAAAACTTTTAATCATTTTGATTCATAATCTGAAATTTTTTATCAATTCAAATTATTATTTAAATATTCAGCAAAATAGTTATTCATATTGCCCAAAAATTACTTATTGTTATTATTGATGATTTTGTTAATAAATAATAATAATAATAAATAATAATATAATAACCACTAACGAATTGTTATAATTGTAGACATGACTTAAAACTAGACGATAATGGAATGCATAATGCATCAGATAATCATGCTGGAAATATGACTACGTTTATATCAGTTCCAAGCAGTTCCGCTCAGCAAAACTATTCGGGCAGACCTCATAAGCAAGAAACAATACGTGATTCACAAAAAAATAGACTTCACACTTACAACTGTAAACTTATTTTTATGCAAATTTTTTTGCTTAAGTAATCACTTCCAGTGAAAAATTACAATACAGAAAGTCTGAAAAAAAATGCTGTACAAAATAAGTAATTGGGTTGCAAGAAATTTTGCATTAGGTTAGTTGTAATAATCATAAGAAAAAAAACATTTATAATAGTAAGTAATAACAATTATTGTTATCATGATCACAATTGTGATTATACATCATGAATCATTGATAATGCTAATTGCCGCAAGAACAATGCAGTGTAATGATAACAAATTACAATGAAAATAAATAGTAACGCACGTGACGTAAGCAAATTATCACAAAACTTTATAGAAAATAGATCAAAATTACTATTAATCAAGATAAGTAGCAAAAAGGATGTGATAAGTTTTCTCAAAAAGTTGATCAAAAGATTAGTGCTTTGTCACTGGGCAATGTAAATAACACTGATTAACTTTTTAGCTTCGAACAGAAGGCAAAATTCATCATTTGAAAACTGCTATGATGTCTACAACAATTCTAGTACAGCGTTTGAGTTCATCGATAATCTTGGGCGATATCTTAGTTCACGTATACCTCCTTGTGAGTACAGTAAACGTTGAAATGTTTATTTTATGAAGTCAAAAAAATTAAAACTTACCAACTATAAAGTGTGTCATATATCCTTGCAAAATTTGCATACAAAACTTGCATACAAGATACAAATAATGAAAAAAAAGACCTAAAACTTTATGGTAATTCGTTCTTTTAGATAACGCCAAATGATCAATCTTTATCATTAGTAAATGACTTATTAATAATATATAGAATACGTACTTAGTGATAACAATGCTACTGTAAGTATTAATATTATTTTCGTTCAAATTATCCAATAAAATAATTGCTAACTTCTGAGCCAAAATTGTTAGCTGCATTAAGTCTTAACTGAAATATTTGTTGAGCTTTATAAATTTTACATCAAATTTTTAAATGAAATTTGAAACAGAAATAAAGTTTTCAGATTGCTCAATTGCAATAGCAACTTTGCTGGCTTTATTGGCTCTTGCAATGATTCTAACTGGTCATTTTTTTAAATCAACATCATTTTTTAAATTAATCGTCTTTTTAATATCTATCACAAATTGTCAATAGTCAAATTGAATGAGAACAAATCTTGAAACGTGTCAGTTGCTCGAATCTCTTTTTGTAGGCATTTTCAATCTACAAGATTGCCCATCAAATCCAATGATTCCAACCTATCTCATTGTAATGGGATGCTTGTTTATTATCTGGGCAGTTGTCCGAGGCTTTGCATGTTGTTCAAGCGCACGTGAAAATACTTCATTGGGCGCGGATCTACTGTGTAAACTGATCGAAGGGTTTTTATTGGTGTCATTCATTGCTTGGCTTTTAATAGGTACATATGCTTAATTGAACTTCAATAATATTTTGCTGATGAATATTTAAATTACAATAATTCCGTTTAGATATTTTGAGTTATAACTAATAAAATAAAAATATTTAAATGTATTAAAAAAAATAACTTTCAGTAAAATTATAACTTATCAATAATTTGGTTGATAATGCAGCGTTGCATATCACTCCATGATTTTGAATTTGATGGTAAAGTAATAACATTAGATTAAAATTACAATTAATATAATAAATTTCTCATCAGAAATTAATTTCAGGCTGCTTCTGGATTTTTGGTCCTAAACAATATCAATACACCGATGAGTACCACAACGAATATTATTGTAATACTTTCTTGTATTGGGTTGCTTGTATCACAGTTATATTACCACTATTGATAATTTTTCTGGGATTGCTATCAATAGCTTTTTCGCTATGTTTCAACTTGATGAAAGATTCTGATTGATAAATTGAATGTGAGAATTCACATAGAATATATGCGTAAAAGTTTTCTCAAAAGTATTGAACTCAATTGTCCAATGTTTCTGTGAAAATGTCTGCATATATCCTTTTGTATATAATCACATTTATGGTTGTTTAATAAGTCCGAAAAACCAAAAATTTTGATTGCTCTAATTTGCAAAGAACAAAAAATGCAGCAGTTTTTATTTCTTTGCAAAACATGAAATATTCAAAAATTAAAAAAAAACAACTGTTGTAATTTTTCAAAACAATTTTGAAATTTTCAAATTCTTCTAAAACATTGAAATTGTGATCAGTTTTTGAAAAGTACTGATTAAGGCTTTTTAAAAGAATAGCAAAATAATTATTCTACTCCTTACTAGAGGAGGCATTGTACTTACATATTTCTTTAGTATGTAAAAATAAATTAAAAGATTTGCAAATTTTTGTAAATTTAAAAAACATAATTTTGATTGATTAATTGATTGATAGATAAATAAAAGTATTTTTGCTAATATCAATTTTGCAGTGTTGCGAGGAAAGTCTTCTTCTAATTTGCAGGATATATACCCTTAAATTTGCATAATAAATAATTATTTATTCATTTCAGCAGTTAGTTTTTTATTTTTCAAATAATTTTTATCTTCTAAAAATACTGTTGAAAATAAATAGAAAAAATAATGCAGATTGTAAAGAGTTTAAAACAATATTTATTTTTGATTTATAAAATTTGAAACCATATGTAATAGTTCACAAAGGCATAGATGGTTTTGTTGAGCCACAAAAACTAGAAATTTGTCCTAAACAAACCAAAAAATCTGTAGAATTTACCAAATAATTTCATTTACATCAACCAATTTTAAAATAAGTCGTTTAAAAATTATCTCAAGCATTTAAGAGTTATATTCTACCCCTATTAGGTACCTACCAAAAAATTTACTGAATGAGGTCGTCTATTCAAGAACAATTTAGTTTAAACTAACTTGTAATTATAAAAGTATTGTGTCATTCTCTAAAAGTGTTAAAAAATATGATTTAAATTAATTGAATTAAGTAAAAAAGAAAGCATTCTTTTCATTAGAATTTTGTCATCAAAAATTGTAATGCTGGGTATTATGAAGAAAGATTTTGAGCTTAAGAAGTGGTGTTAGATATTGTTTGGTAAAGTGGTTTGTGAATTCAAAAGTGAGTTACTTCAAGTTGCTATAAAGTTGACTTTGATTGAAAGTAAAAGCAACAAAGTTATATAAGATCAAGTAGAATAAAAATCAGCACGCTATAATGACTGATTCACGTTAGAGCGAACGTAAAGATAAACAAACTATACTTTGGATAAAAGAACTATTTTTTTGAATAATTTGTTGAAAAATTTATTTATAATTAAAGTTTTTCAACTTTAATACTTTTTCATAGCTGTAATTTTACTTATTTTCATTCAATATTACAATTAATTATTTAAATTTGAAAAAGTTAGTGACATTTTTTAAAATGAAATTCTATCATAAATTGGTTAAATTACTAGTTGTAAATTTTGAAAATAAAATCTAAAACGTGTAAAATGTAACGTCTAAAATGTAACGTACAAAATAATAAACATGATAAAATTAAGTGTAAAATAATAAACATTAATAAATTAAACTATCATTATTATATGAATTTTTAATGGTTATCTTTTCGTTATTAAGTTTTAGTTTTTCAAACACTAATTACTTTTTGATCCTTTTGAAAAATGCTGTACTGGAATTAAAGTTTATTTTTCATAATATTGGTGGAAGTGGTAAAAATTTTTATCAATTGCAATACATTGTGATAAGTTACCATTTCTGATATAACTTACAACGATGTAATTCATCATTGTTCTACTATATCATGCAGTTTAATTTACAAATAAAATAAGCCTAACTAATAATAAAATGGAAAAATAAATGTGTAAGTCATTACAAATTAAAAAAAGAAAGCTAAATATGTATGTATGTGTCTTTTAAAGTTTTTCGAGAAGAAAATTTTAAATTAAACAAAGATAAATAAACAAAAGTCAGAAGCACTGCTGGAATCTATCGTTATGTCAACTGAAAAACTGAAAAACTTATAGCTCAGAGGAAGTTTTCAAGGGGAATATCCGGATTCACTCTCTCCTCACTACTTTCGATACAAAATGCAGTTAGCTATAAGAGTGTTCACTTGCAGTCTTATTTAAGTTACTCAAAAACTGCTACACGTAAGTGCGATTTCTTGAAAATAAATACATTCAAACATTAGTCAATGAGGCCAATTTGCTTCACTCATATATTTTGCAAACTTTTGTCATATCTTAATTTCAATTTTTATAACTTATTTATATTTGAGTGCTACTTTTTCAAATGCGATTTAACATTGTTTCATTTTCGTCAATTAATTTAAATGATATTTATTTACTCTTTTGTTATTATTAAGTTTAAATTATGCATTAAACCAATTAGTATATCGTATTTATACAGTAATTATTCAATATTCATTAAGTTATCAATTTTTTTAAAAATTTCAGTGCTATTTCCAGGCATTCAGATTGAATTCTAAAATTATTCATCATGTCTCTTGAAATAGAGAACGATCCAGGCTGGCAATATTTACGCTTAAACCGTGAACGCATGACAAAAGTAAGCTAGATATAAGTTTTAAATCAAAAGTAACAAATTTAGAAGTATTTAATTATAATGCGTAAATTTCAAAAATTGAAAATATGCAGGAGCAATCCATGCCATTTGACTCGAAGAAAGATGTTTGGATACCAGACAAGGAAGAAGGCTATGTAGCAGCACAAATTATTTCCACCAAAGGCGACCTAATTACAGTTAGCGTTGCTGGAAAAGAGGTAAAGTAGTGAATATTTATCATTCAATGTTATATTGACAATGCTATTATTAACATGTATTATTGCACTCTTAATAATAAAAAAAAGAATTTTCATTAAAGATAGTAGTGAAACAAGATTCAATCAATCCAATGAATCCACCAAAGTTTGAAAAAACCGAAGATATGTCCAATTTGACTATTCTCAATGACGCTTGTGTCCTGCATAACTTACGTGCGCGTTATAAGGAAATGCTTATTTATGTAAGTCAAACGTGAGTCTAATATTGAAAACATTTATTTGAAATGTGTATTTAATAAAATACGAAATCTCTTAAAAAACTCATCTGATTAATAACTGACTAACTTTATTCAAGTACTTTTTTCTAATAGTTTGATTTAATAGATATAAAATACATGAAAATCAGAAACAAACATAAAACAATAAATTACTTTGAAATAATTAGTACGAAAATTAATCATTTTGCCATATTTTCTATCACTTTTTCATATAAGAAGTATATTTACAGACATATTCTGGTTTATTTTGCATTGTAATAAATCCATACAAACGTCTACCTATCTATACGGATTCTGTTGCTACAATGTACATGGGTAAGCGGCGAAATGAAATGCCACCACATCTGTTTGCAGTATCAGATGAAGCATACCGCAATATGCTTCAAGATCATGAAAATCAGTCAATGCTTATTACTGGAGAATCTGGAGCTGGAAAAACCGAAAACACTAAAAAAGTTTGAAATTGTGACAATTTCTGATTAATGTTATAATTAATTCATCATTTATTTGAGTTGAGGTTTGTCACAAAAGTGATTACATTAATTCATCTTTTTTTATATCTGATGCAAACATTTTTTGAAAATAGTTTTCTAAGTAAATAAGATATCAATCAATACCATCGTTTTCAATAATAATAATAACTATTATTATATCTTCTAACTAGTAAAAACTAATTTGTTGGGTAAAATAAAGAGATAATTTTTAGGTAATTAGTTACTTTGCATCAGTAGGTGCTAGTCAATCACAAGCACTAAAAGCAAATGAGAAAAAGGTTACGTTAGAAGATCAAATTATTCAAACTAATCCAATTTTGGAAGCATTTGGCAATGCTCGGACTGTTCGTAATAATAATTCATCGCGTTTTGGCAAATTTATTCGAATTCATTTCTCAAAACTTGGCAAAGTAGCATCTTGTGATATTGAACATTGTATGATTGCAATATTTTTTAATAAAAACCATTGTAAAAATATTGAAATTTCCATTTAAAATCAATTATCATTATCATAGATTTGATTATTAATCCTTATTGATCTACCACCACTTTATAATCTTTCTCAAAGCACAGCTTAGATTTACTATTTGCAGATTTACTCGAGAAATCACGAGTTATTCGTCAAGCACCTGGGGAACGTTGTTATCATATCTTTTATCAGATGTTCTCAGATTATAAACCAGAATTAAAGTCATTATTGTTATTGGATCGACCATTACGAGATTACTGGTTTGTTGCGCAAGCAGAATTAACTGTTGATGGCATGGATGATGCAGAAGAGTTTAAATTAACTGATGAAGCATTTGATACATTGCATTTTTCTGAGGAGGAAAAATTAAATTGTTACAAACTCATGGCTGCTCATATGCATATGGGCATAATGAAGTTTAAGCAACGACCACGTGAGGAGCAAGCAGAGCCTGACGGAACTGAAGCCGCAGAAAAAGTAACCACTTACAATTCAAACAAAAATTTAAAAAAAAGTTTAATACCATTACTGACCTTTATTATTTACTGAAGTGAAAACAAAATGTGCCAAAACTATTAATTCGTTTTACTATTAATTATAGTGTAGTGTGGTATTTATAATTTTGATTATATTTATTGTTTTTAATCAAGGCAGCGAAAATGTATGGCATTGAAACAGAAGCTTTACTGAAAGCATTCACTCATCCACGTGTGAAAGTTGGCACGGAATGGGTAAATAAAGGTCAAAATGTAGATCAAGTAAGCTGGGCCGTGGGAGCTATGGGTAAAGCTATTTATGCACGTATATTTCACTGGTTGGTACGCAAGTGTAATGCTACCTTAGATCAGAAAGGCAGCAATCGAGACTATTTTATTGGCGTACTTGATATTGCTGGCTTCGAGATTTTTGACGTTAGTCATAAAAATGCGTCTTTTTCACTTTTTTTTAACTGCACATTTCATGATCAGTAATTTATTATTCAATGTATAATAACATCTATAACTTGACTTCAGTCGTAAAAATTTGATGGTTCCTATATTCATAATCTTATCGAGTAATCAATCTGTTATCCACTGACATATCAATTGTTTTTGATCTCTCTAAGTAATTATGCAAAGTAATTAAACTAATTGCCTAAATTTTCATTAATCAATTTTTTTATCGGTTACAAATTCTTCACAAAAACATTGCTATCATTATGAGTAATAATTAATTTTAGCTTAATTCTTTTGAACAATTATGGATCAATTTTGTGAATGAAAAGTTGCAACAGTTCTTTAATCATCACATGTTTGTTCTGGAACAAGAAGAATACGCCCGAGAAAATATCCAGTGGACATTCATCGATTTCGGACTTGATCTGCAAGCTTGTATTGAACTGATCGAGAAACCAATGGGAATCATATCGATGCTCGATGAGGAATGCATTGTCCCAAAGGCAACTGATCTCACGTTAGCGCAAAAGTTGAATGAACAGCATCTCGGCAAACACCCCAATTTTGAGAAACCAAAACCACCCAAAGGTAACATATTTGACTTACTACAAAATGATCTTCTCAAAATATGCGAGTGCATGCCTGAATACATCAATGACGTAAATCCACATTCCGTTTTTATTAATCACGTAAATACTAATACGACTTCATGTTTTAGTCAAAAATTATCAATAGACAAAAAAATGAACACTGAAGTTGATAATTACCAGTATTTTCAATAAATAATTTTGTATACATTCAGTATAGACTATTTTTAATACATCTAACATACAAAAGAATTAACAAAAAACATTAGTGGCTTTGGCATCTAAGTCAGATTAATTATTATATATAAGCAAGAATAGTTATCTTATATCATTGTATATCCAAACGAAATAAGCGTAATTTTTTTATCTATAGGCAAACAAGCAGAAGCTCACTTTGCCATGCGTCATTACGCTGGCATCGTACGTTATAATGTAATGAATTGGTTAGAAAAAAATAAAGATCCGTTGAATGATACTGTAGCTGCTTGTTTGAAAGCTTCATTGGGAAACAGGCTTCTGAATGAAATTTGGGCTGATTACGTGACCCAAGAAGAAGTATGTGTTCAGGATGTTGTTGTGATTTTACTCAACTCCATTATTTCAGCATCTCTTCACGCACTTTAATATATACATATACTATATATATTATACTGTGAACACTATAAAAATAAATTTATTGCTTAAAAGAAACATAAATCTTTTGAAGATTCAATACCTTGACATCACTGAAGTTCAAAATCAGAAATCAGAATTAAAAAACAGATAAAATTAGAGACAATAATTAAATAACTGATGTCAAGTTGACCCAATTTATTACAAAATAAAATGAAGTAACTAATATCAATCTGTTACAAAATGATTTTGAAAAATGATTAGGAATTCATGTAGAAACTGTGAACTTTCAGGCATCTCATGTTGCTAAAAGTTCCCAGAAGAAAAAAGGTAAATCCGGATCATTCATGACAGTGTCAATGCTATATCGAGAATCCCTCAACAATCTCATGAATATGTTATACAAAACTCATCCACACTTTATTCGCTGTATTATTCCTAACGAAAAAAAGAAATCGGGGTTACTTGATGCTGCATTAGTATTAAATCAACTAACTTGTAATGGTGTTTTGGAAGGTTAGTCATATTTATCACCGCGCAAATAAGTCATAAATTAAATAAGTTATAAACAAATTAAAATTAGAAATTAAAAGAGTCAGAAAATTGCGTCAATTCTGATAATAATAATAATTCAAGCAATTACGGTCATATTTTTGAAAATAAATATGATGCGCAAATAAATACAACTAAAATTTCTGTAAAATTTGATAGGAATCCGAATTTGTCGTAAAGGATTTCCAAACAGAACTATTTATGCTGATTATGTGCAACGTTATGCTATATTATGCGCGGATGAATCAAAATCAAGTTCCGATCCAAAGGAATGCACAATTAAAATGCTCCAACGTTTGGTAGATGAAGGCTTTTTGAAAGAAGAAATGTTCAAAATAGGACTTACTAAGGTAAACTTATTTTAAACAGGTAAAAAATACTCCACGTGCTATCTCAAGTTGATTTACGTAAAAGAAATTATAGCAAAAAAAAACGAAAGAAATTTTTTTTTGGATGTATAAAGAAAACTAAAAATGCCTGAGCTTTAAAATGAGAGAATTGACGTGGTTACGTGAAGTATAACTTAATAGCAGTAATACTTGCAGGTATTTTTTAAAGCAGGTGTATTAGCCCATCTAGAAGATCTTCGCGATGAAAGACTTTCGCAAATTCTTAGCGCATTACAAGGAAGAATTCGATATTTCTTCCAACAGGTAATTAGATACGAAATTTATTACTTCTATTTTTATTTAAAGTAAAAGTCAGATTGTAGCAGAAAAAGTGAAAAATGTTATTCTTGTAGATTCAAAATTGCAATGAGAACAGTTTTCTGAATTAGCAATTCTAATTTTTACGAGTTTTACTGCGCATGTTTAGTCTTTCAATAATAGTAATGATAATAATAATAATGATATTATTGATATTATTATTATCATTATCAATACTATTATTGTTGCTCATGACAAAAATTGTTATTATTATTGAATCAATAATTATTATTACTAACTTTTCGTTCTAGATTGATCTAAGAGATAGGCAGCAAAAGTGGGAAGCAGTTCAGTTAATCCAGCGAAATGCACACATATACTATGATGCCATAACTTGGGTTTGGCTGAAATTATTTCTTAATACGATGCCAATTGTACGAGAAAGTAAATTAGAAGAAACTTTCGGACAACTTGAAGTCAGTATCAATGCGTCAGAAGCGTCAATAGCTAAAAAACGTGATGAAACAAACGCGTTGCAAAAAAGATTAGAATTGCTTCAGGCAGAACGTAGCGAATTATTGCTAGAGATCAAGAATTCTAGATCAGGAAATTTGGAAACAGAAGAACAAATTGAAAAATTAGCGGCAGAAAATATTGAACTTGAAAATGTGTTGGACTTGGCAAATAATAAATTAACTGAAGAAAAACAACGCACCGCTGCTGAAATTGAAGCAAGAAAGAAAATGGAAGCAGATTTAGAAAATCTACGTGGAATGACACAGAATATTGAATTGGGAAAAAGAAAGAGTGAGGCATTGAAGATCACGCTTGATAATCAGATCAAAGCATTGAAGGAGGAAATTCAGCAGCAGGATGAAACAATTACAAGAATAACGAAGGAGACGAAACATCAAGAAGATTTATGGAAGAGACTTGAGGATAATGTAAGATCACAAGAAGAACGCAACAGTCAGAATGATTCTATAAGAGAAAAATTGAGAAAAATGCTTCAGGAGTGCGAAGAGCGATTTGAACATGAAAAATGCGTTCGAGATGAAGCAGAAAAAGCTAAACGAAAAGTTGACGGAGCACTTAGGATCGCTCATGAAACACTAGAAGAAATAGAAAAACAGAGACGTGATTTGGAAAACAAATTACGCAGAAAAGAAGCAGATGTACGTGCAACAGAAATACGTAAGGAAGAGTTAGATGTAGCAGTAGTTCGAATCCTTAAAGAAAACAAGGAAAATGATGCTAGAATAGAAGAACTTGAAGCAGTAATTGATGCAGAACGTCAAGTACGTGAGAGAAATGAACGAAAACGTTTTGATCTACAGCGTGAGTTAGATGAAAACACAACTCGCTTAGAAGAGCAAAGTATTGCAAATGGTCAGCAAGTTGAAACAGGAAAAAAATTTGACGCTGAAATTGTTAAATTACGTCGAGAACTGGAAAATGTTAAGATTAATGAAGAAACAGTTATTGCAATGGCACGAAAGAAAAATTCAGATGCTATATCTGAACTAAATGATCAAATTGCGCAAGTGCGAGCGAAAATTGCACAATCACAAAATGATCGTACTAATTTACGACAACAAATCGATAAGCAAAATAATCAGTTAGATTCAGTAAGCAAAGAGAGATTAGATTCTGAAAGAAAAGTGAAGGAAGAACAAGAATTGCTTGCCGATTTGCAAATGAAATGTGATGAACAGTTACGAACATTGGCTGATTTAACGACACAACGTAATCGCTTACTCAATGAAAATGAGCAGCTGAAGCAGTCGATACATGAAGAAAATGAGCAGATTAATGCATTTACAAAGTACTCTAATATATTTAAAAAAATTAAAATTTAACCTCACGTGTACTTTGTAATTTTACGTTTACATCCCGTGTAATTTTATTTTACATTCATTAATTTGTAATTGAAGAATGAATTCTTATATCATTATTTTTAGAAACAAAGCACAATTTGTCACTGAAATTGAAGAAGCTGAACATCTGGAAAGTAAACAGAGCAGCGAATTGCAAAATGTATCTACAAACGTTAAAAATATGCAACGTGAATTAGATCGTTTACGTGGTAAAAATATTACACTTGTACAACTTTACTTTTTAAGAAAACACAAGTTATTAATATTTTTGCATCAAAAATTAGTTATTTAAAGGAAAGACTAAGTTTTCATTTGAAATCTCAACTCTCATAATTCATTGCAACTAAAAATTAATTACCAATTAATAAACTTAAATTTAAACATGCTAAAATATAATTTAGAACTACTGGATGATAAATTAGAAGAAAAGGCAATGCTAAGTCGACAAATTAGCAAAGCAGACTTAGAAATTCAGCAGTTAAAAGCAAAGCTAGATGATAATGGAATGGTTCCAATGGAAACAATAGAAGACGTGAAACGTAAGCAAGAATCGGACGTAAGTTCACTGCAAAATGCCGTGGATATAGCAAAAATTAAGTTGAATGAATTGGAGAAAATCAAACTTGAACTACGAATGACTCTCGATGAAGAATCTCGAAAGGTGCAATAGTTTTATATTTTTTCAATTAGAATAATATTACTACAATTTTAGCATACATTTTAAAGCATATATTTAAGCATACAATTTTACACAAATACTGTGTATAATTAATTCGTTATTAACACGGAAAAACATATGCGACAGTAAAGTAATACAATTTCTGGCACTTCCTTTCCAGGTAGAACATCAGTTAGCAATAATAACTCCGCTAGAAAGGAAGCAAAAGCAACTGGAAACAGAACTGGCGAACTGGAGACGTAAAGAAGACGACTTGAACAAAGAGTTAGATAGTGCTCAACAAGAAAGTCGAAATGTTTCTCTGGAATTATTCAAAGAGCAGAGCAAAAACGATAATTTATCAGTGAAGTTTGAAGGAATTAAACGAGAAAACAAAACTATCAGTGATGAGATTGCTGATTTACAGCATCAATTAGCAGATCGATGTAGGACTTTTATTAAATTTGATGATAAAAAAATCAACAATCAATCATAACTGATCAGTTATTTGATCTGATTGAATAAATAAGGAAAAAGTAGTGAGATAATTGGAGCATAAAATCTTCATGCAATTTATTTTATATCTGTGAAGTGAAATGAGACGGAAAGTCTATAGTACCATCCACAAATTTCATTAATAATTAACAAAATTTGAAACTAATTTTCAAATAATTTGTAAAAATTACAAGTTCTAATGCAGCACAATTAACACATGGTATGGATATGATGATTCATCGTTTGCAAAGCGAAAAAGTCGAACTTCAGCAGATGCTTGATGAAACAGAAGCTGCACTAGAAGCTGAGGAAATTAAATTTGCTCGGATAATGACTGAAATAAAGCAGATAAAATCTGAAGCTGAAAAACGGATTCAAGAAAAAGATGAAGAACTTGAAAATGTTCGCAAGAATCTGCAGCGTAATTTGGAAGCTATTCAGGTCAACTGAAAGCGAAAATTGATGATTTGGGTTTCAGATTCTTTTTTTTTAATCGTTATAATTTGGTATGTATTTAAACTTCAATGTGCTTTGAAAGTATCGAATACCAACCGTATATATTAATGGAATTTGATTACTTCAGGCAGAAACAGAAAGTGAAAAAAGAGAAAAGTTAGCATTACAAAAGACTTGCAAGAAGTTGCAGCAAGACGTTACGGTTAATTTTTGCAATTAATTATGTTATCTCAACTGACTTGGCAATTTTGAATTTATTTAAGTAAGCCAGAATTTGTCCAATTATTATGGATTATTTTAGAAAAATAATTTACTGAAAATTATCACAAAGTGATGTTTTTTCATCACTGATTAAAATACTTATTATTAATTTTGAAATGAAGTATAAACAATTATTATAGGAATTGAGCATAGCAGCAGAACACGCAAATAAGGCAAATCGCGACACAGAGAAGAATCTGAAACGTTACGCAGAAAAAGTAAGTGAACTTCAAGTTGCGATCGATGAAGAACAACGCCTCCATGAAGAGAGTCGAGAAAATTTCAACTTAGCCGTGAAATCTTTAAAGGCAGCGCAAAGCGAGAAGGAGCACAATGTTGCTAAAATGCAGCAGGTCTTATAAGCATTTCAAATAATGACTATTATTTATTTATCTTGATTGAGGAATTAAAAAGTACACTAATAGAACACTTACAAGGCAATAAATGACAACTTTTTATTCCACGGAAATAGCAAGCTCGAATACAAAGCATTCAGATGTCAGCAGAAAGTTGAGAGATGGATTATTCTCGTAACTGGCATTCAAGTCTACTGCAAATATAAGATGAATTTGGCATTAATAATATTTTGTGCTAATAATTTCCCGTATTTGGTGATTCAAAATAAATTGATAATGATAATTATTATTATTACGATAATAACTTTGCTTATTTCTCAGAAGGCGTATGGATAATATTAATAATAATGAACAATTTTTTTCTGTTTTCTTGAATTACAGATTGAACAAAGCAATAAAGAAAAAGAACTGGAGCTTGAAGAATTACGCACACAGATTCATAACTTAGAGAGCGAGAATAACGAGTTGTTAAGGTCAAGGAAAAAATTGGAATCAGATGTTGTGCTAGTAAAGGTTTGTTTATTTTCAGTAATGATTAAGTTTTGGATTATCTTTTGAAAAATTTAAAACAAACAAAATAAATTTGTTTGAATTTTAGTAAAATACTGCGAAATACTTTTGAAATAAATTTGGCAAATGGATTGATTAGCTTTTTGAGGTTTTTTGAACTTAAATTTACAAATGATAAGACTAATATTGGAAAAAAACTTGGCATTTATTGATAACATGTTAGATACTTTTTAGAATGAAATTAGAGAAATAACCGAAGAACTCCAGAAATCGCAAGCAGAGGCGAAAGCAGAAAGTTTGAACGCAGCACGCACATCTGAACAGCTTCTTCAAATCCAAACACAAAATCAGAGCTTAGAACGAGTAAATAAAAGTCTAGAAATGGAAATTAAGGATTTACAGAGTAAAATTGACGATGCAGAAAACGTGATCGTACGTGGAGGACACAAAATAGTTGAAAAATTAGAACAAAGAAAGAAAACTCTAAATATGGAGTTGGAGAATGAAAAAGAACGATATCAAGAAGCACTTAAGAATGTAGCAAAACAAGAACGTAAACTGCAAGAGAGCGAATTTCAAATTGATGAGAACAAGAAAAAATTTGCATATATGCATGAAATGATTGAAAAATTACAAAGTAAAGTAAAAGAGCAAAAAAGACTAATTGAAGAAAAAGTACGTTGCTGCAACTATTTATTGTATTTATTACTAAATTACTAAATTTTTTCACATTTAGTCCTTTTAATATTTGGCTAAAAATTGAAAAATTACATCAAATTCGTATTTTAAATGATTTATTTATTATGTAATATTACTAAGAATTTGTATTTTCCATAATATTTTAATTGGTTTAGAAAATATTGTTACAAAAATATCTATTAATGCTTTTATTCACAATCAGTTTCCACAATTGAAGACAAAAAATTTCAGGAAGAAGAATCAAATTTGGCTTTACAGAAATACAAGCAATTACAGATAGCTTTAGAAGATGTAGAAGAACGAGCTCAGATCGCAGAGAATAACCTTCAAATAAATCGTACTAAACGTCAAGCTACAACTGTTTCGTGATATCCTCATAATATAATCATGAATTTTACAAGCAATCCTTATTACCTAATAAATATTGATATTATATGCAGCAAATGTTATGTTGCAATGTGCTCTTTCTATACGTACTAAAAAATAATTCAGATAAATAGCCTTACTGCAACAATATATACTGAGAATAAAAATTACTGAAGATGTTTGATTCAGTTTTGCTTTTGTCTACTTCTAAGAAGCATAACAAATAATATTTAATCCTCCTGTCAAAACATTTAGCAGTGCGTATGTTTTGACAGGAGGATTAAATACGAATTTGATGTAATTTTTCAATTTGAAAAGTGTTTAAGCTGATATAGAATAAAGTATTTAAAAATAATGCATTTATTCTTAACTTACGTTTCTGTTCCCAAAAATTGGAAGTAAAAAGAATAAGTGTAAAAAATGAATATTAAAAAGATATTTATTACAAAAAATGACTAAATTGACGATGTATAATAAAGCTATTCAAGAAGAAAACAAATACTTTGCAGAAAAATCGTAGTTTATGTTTGCTAGTCAAGAAATTATTGAAATTTAATCAGCTTCATATTATTAGTAAGTACCGGAATTTAATTTCATTCAATAAATACTGGAACCAAGTTTTATTTTACTCGTCGATTCAGCTTGGCAATAGTAACAGTAAATGGAATGCATATTCAGAATAGAAATATAAGAAAATGTATGCAAAAGGAAATTTACAAATTTAAAATTACTTGCAATGAACTGAACACTTTAAAATTTTAAAGTATGAAGAAGTAGATTAGACTGATTGCAAAATTCAATTTAGCACTAATTTATTTTGTGAAAATGTTTTGAAAATTAAATGATAAATGACATGTGTCAGATGGTTTTATATTCTGATGACCAATGAATCTAAAGCACATCTAATCGGATTCAGAACAATGAATATCATTTTAGTCAACAGTAAAATAGAATAGTTTTAGAAGCAATTAAAGTAAAAATTAAAAAATAGTAACTAAATTTTTTTTTTCAACTTCAATTTTATTACTTTTAATTGATTAAAATTCAAATTTAAACCGAAAAATTTGCTGAAAAAAATACTTCAGCAAATCTCAATTTTTATGCTTGCATTTATCGGACATTTGACCCCGACAATCGCAAGCCAAATATCGTTTTCTTAAATCAGAAAATGAAGAGAGTAAGCATAGCTTTCCAGACTCTTACAAATAACTGATCAGATTTGAGAAGAGATTGTTGCATAGTAAGTTAGTTGGTTGTAATGCTTTTTCATCATGTTAAAAAGAGAAGCGAATACATGCGAACAGAACCAGAACCTGAGGATGTCGCAGTGATGGATTGGTTGCGAAGTACATACTAACATCTCTCCTGTTCTGTCCTATTGACCTTAAAGGATTCTCAGAATGTGAATCTTTTCCACTGATTCACAACAAAAATACATTTTCTATTCGATAAGGAAAATACATTGCTCTTTTCTCAGCAACTTTTTTATTTCTAGTGTTGAATTGTTTATTGGAGTTAAATTATATTTTTGATTACTTCAGCCACACCGCTGCACTACATAGTGAATTTGTTAATAAAAGTGTAAGATATGTTTCCTACTGGAAATCCGGCCTTCACATCACCTAGTCAAAACAATCCTGATAACAGCGTAAACCTTGCAGCACTTTATTTACACCCATCTTTGGGTATTTCCAATCAAGCATATACTCAGTTTTATCAGCAGGTAATCATCGTACTTCCTTCATCTCATTTAGCTGATTAGAAACTTGTGCAGTCTGAGGCATCTTCTGTTTGTATGCAAAAACAAATCAAAATAAGTATTTTTATTTCTGTGAAATCTTGTGTTTCAATGAAAACTTATCATTCTTTCAAATCCATACAGTATTATTGTGAACCTTCAATCCGTTTTCATTCAAAATGGCATCTGTTTACTCGAATTGGACTTTAGTTGCAGGCCCAGGGTCAAGCACAGCTTGCCCAACATCAGCAGCTGCAGCGTCACTTTGAACAGTTAGTTGCAGTTCGGGCTGCTCAAAATGCTCACGCTCAATTACAAGCATTTCAGGTTGATCTCAAAGTACAGTCAGTAAGATTTAAATGTAGACAAGCTAAGTATTTTATATCATTTAAATAGCTTGTCAGTAAGTACTAAAAAAAACCTTATATTTGACTTAAGATCCGGAATTACTTGTTGCCCATTAACTCTTGAGTTTTTTTGAGCAGCAGCAAGCCTTTCAAAATCAACAAGTGCAAGTACAAAGCCAGCAGAAATTGCATGCTGCTCATCAACAAAATCAAGCCCAAGCAGTTCACATGCAACGTTTTAATGCGTTACGACAGAGCGGTCAGCATTTACCACATTCTCATGCAATAAGAGATGCTGCGGTTGCTGTTGCAGGATCTCGTCAGGTAGTGTCATCATTCCTATCTATCTCCTTCTGATAAAAATGTATAGGAAATATTTAAAAGTGTACAAAAAAAGGTCTCTATAAATGGGTAAGGAAGTTTGTTAATTGTATGGTCATCATTGGACTTGATCTTTTAGTATTTCGTTTATTGTCTAATCTTCTCTCGCAAAGTCGGGTCTTCTATTTTGTGCAGGAAATTTATGTTTCTTGTTATCGACATTGATATAATGGCACTATTTTTTATAGGAATTGCAAGTGGAAGTCGATGCTCGACGGCGGCGCTCATTAATCGCGGATTTTATGATTGCACCAAATTCTACACCATTTTTAGGTACTTTAAGATGACCGATTTTCATGTTATAGAAACACTTTTTTTACTGACAAATCTCTGAATTGTGTTGAGACTTGCATATAGTAATGAAATTTGCCAAGCACCTATTCTAGACGGAAGAGGGCGTTCAGATTCCATAAATAGCAATATTATGGGAGAAACTAGAAAGTCAGAAGCAGTGCCTAATGAGTTCGTTGTAATCACTGATGAAACAACAGAAAGGAAGAAAAATTCGATCACTGATCGCTTGGAAGCAGTTGAAAAAGAGAAAAAGCTTGTCGATAATCAAATTACAATCATACAGCGTAAAAAAGTAATGTTATTTTTTGGCTTAAAAACTCTGAAGTTTGTATGCTTTTAATTCAGTACGCGTTATTTATAAAATTCCAGTCTGTTAGTCTATTCTCAGAACGGAAATTAAAAAAGTTTGCATATCATTTTAAGTTGGGATTATTAAAATCTACAGAGCGCGAAAAATTATGTATCAAATCATTGACCTAAAGTTTCTATTTTATGTAAAATAAAGAAAAATTTGATGAGTTCAGGAAGAATATGAGAGTGAACTAGCTAAAATATCGAACGATAATGAGGATAATGATAAGGAAAATGACGATATTGCTGAAGATATTGATTCAATGAGTCTTGTTGAAAGAATTTATGCAGAAAATCGCAAAAAAACTGTTCGATCTGAAGCTCACATTCCTTTGTCATTGGCGCCCATATCTGGAACAGTTGTAAGTTTTTAGTTGTATAGATTTCCTCGGCTGTAAAATTGATTTTTTGGTAGAAGTTGGAAAATATAAAAATTTCAGGTTTATTCTTGGATTTGCCGCGTTTTTAATTAATTATTGTTCTCAATTTTAGCCACAATATCGAAATCCGTGGGATAGCCCGTTATTGAAGGAAACGATTGAGAGATATAAAACTGTGAAACCTTTTTTGGTGAAAATGTTAACAGAATCACGACAAAATGAATTATTAGCGCAGAAATATTATGCCGATAAATACAATATTATGTATGCAGAATGGTTAAAAAAAGATGAAAAATATTGCAAAAGTCAAAAAAAAATGTAAGCACTCTTATTGCTACACAGTTGATATTATCGATAGTATTTATATTACTTGGGAGGGTAATAAGTGTAGGGTTCTTTGCAGTTTCTATATGATTCGATCAATGTTGTTATCACAAAAAAAGTGCGGTTCTGAGAAAATGATGAAGAATAATAATATCCGTCATGAAATTTTAGTTTAACTTTTTGCATGCTAAAAAAACTTTTTAAGGACCTACGTTTCTTTAGAAAGAAATATTTGTTATCAGGGAGAAGAAAAGATGCGCTGCTGCAGTTTTAGACTTCATTTGCTATTTTTGTTTTTTCTTTGCTTTATTCTTTCTTTGATTTGAGTTGGGAAATATTACCATTTTCCATTTTCAGTGCTCGCGATGAGAAACATCGTGAAATATTTGAAAGGACATTTCCTGAAATCAGAAAGGCTCGAGAAGAGCGAGAACGGTGCGGAAGGATTGGAATGTCATCGGAACAATTAGAACAGGTCAACTTTTGTTTTATTCAACTTTGTTTTTCTTTTTGTAATAGGAATCAGAAATGATATTATTTGGAGATATTGATTGCAATGTTCTTCATAATTCTGTATATTTCAGTCAATGTAATTAAAAAAAATTCAATAAAGAACCACAATGAAACAGTATGGAACATATGGTTCTGAAAAATAATAAAATTTATAATAATATCCGTCCTGAAATGTTGGTAAACTTTTTGAAGTTTTCACGTTTTTTCAGAAAAAATGTTTGTTACCATAATTTAATTCAGGATGAAGAATATAAGCGAAGACGCGCAGCTGCAGTATTACCTCCAATGATGTTGAGCTCGAAAATGCGTAATGGGCCATTTTATGAGGATCTAAACGGAGTTGTTTCAGATGCGCTTGAAAGTCATAATACTCATATTGATAATTTCTTAGGGAAGTGGTCTGACGATGAAAAACAGGTGGGCTAGTTTCCGGCTCCTCAAGAAGATACGACTAGTTCAGCTTTTCTGAGTGAATTAATCAGTAATATTCGTTTTTCTACTTTTTTTACTTTTCAGATTTTTAAAGAGCAAATAGGAATATATGGTAAAAATTTCGCTGCTATATCGGAATTCTTAGACCGGAAAGATGTGAAAGACTGTGTTCTGTACTATTACTTAACTAAAAAACGTCAGAACTACAAAGCATTGTTAGGGAAAAAACGAAAAAAACCTCCAAGGTCTTACAAGCCACCAGTTATGCCGCGACTTGAAGAAATAGCACAGAAAGCACCGCAAGATGCGAATGACATTACAAGTATAATTTTTTCCTATTACAATCATTTTCAGTGACTGAGCTCTGTATTTGTATCATATATGGAGTTCAGCAAATTATACGATTTTGTTTAGAAACTTATTGTCATATTTGTATGTCTTGTAAAATATCCATACAGAATTTAGACATATTAATTCTTTTTAAAGCTTGTTGTGATATGGTGATTTACAGTTGTTGGTTCTCGTGAACTTGAGTGCTGTATTTGCAAAACAAAAGTGAATAGTGGTTCAAACACTGGTCGTATTATTACTCGTCTAACATTGGATGCTTCTGGTTATGATGCTAGTTCAGCAAATGAAATAGATATTTGCGTATGTCAAAAATGTAAAGCAAAGGGAATTAAACCGAAAACTGTAACGTTAGTTTCAATTTTCAATTTATTATTATTGTATTTAATGACATTACATCATTGTAATGAGCATTAAAATAAGCTTTAGTGAATTCATTTCATTTTTTATAATAATGAACTTTCGCTTGATTCTAGACGATGTCAGATCGGTATATGTCATAATCCGCGTCGTAAAGTAAAACCGACGCGACCGATGCCAGCTAAGTGGAAATTGATCAGTGACGAGCAGAGACTTTTTCTGATGCATCAAATGCTGATTCCGGAAGATATTTTGAAATGTTGTCCTGCATGCCACAAAAAAATCTCCAAACAGCTGGATATGGTAAAATTTTCGGATACTAAGAATTATCATGGTAATAACATTGTATTTCATCCGTTCAGATGGACCAAAAGTTATGTTGTTTGAGTGATTCAGTCAATATTTATTGCAATTGTTCTTTTTGATCTAAGATTTTCGATGTTGCTATTCATTTTCTTTTTTGCAAATCCAAAAGATTTTTCATTAAACCCGTTTCCTTAGTATATGAAAACGCTGAGAAAATTACGATGAAAACCATATGCTAATTTGTTGTATTCGTTATAGCCTGTTAATAGATAACTCTTGCAGATTATTTCTGGAGAACTAAACCAAGAAATGGACGCATGGTTGAAATCTTCTTCTGTATTTTGGAACAATGATGAGTTGAAAACATTGCTTGATGCGGTGGAATCAATGGATATAAAAGACTGGAATGTTGTTGCGGAGAAATTAGGAAATAGATATAGTGTCAAGGTATTAATTTGATTTTGTTATGAGAAAAATTTTGTACTTTAGTATTAGTTTCAACAGTCTTGAATTTCGGTTTTAATTTCATTGTTACTGTTGCTCAAAAGACTTTTTGTTAATTTAGCAATGCCAGGAACAGTATGAAAAAGTTTGTGAGGAAAATGTTAGGAAAGAATTGGAAAGTGAAGACGACGGCAGTGAAGATGATAGAGAAAATTCACATTCGAATCGAGTAGCTGAGATTAAAAGTGTTACTGGTGAAATTGAGCGGGATCCGAGGTTCGCACTTTCCATTCCGTAGGTTTTGCCATTACTTGTACAGAAACGTATGAAAAAATTAAAAGTAAATTGAAATTTATCTGAAGTCTAAAGCCTTTCTAGAAGATACAATTTACTTTGAAAATCTGAAGCAAGCCAATTCCTATTTTCCGCTGGAAGCTTTTAGTGAAAGTGTATCGAATTTCGCCTTTATTAAGCCTGTATCATACATTAATAGGTGGCAATCTGTTCTAGTGTTGAAAGCAGTTCAACATTAACTCCTGATGAAGTAGTGAATCAAGGAGATTGTGTCGTCCTTTTTCCAACGGCTGCAAAATCACCGTCAACTCACTTGTATAAACCAAGATTTCGAGGTACTGCAGGAGCAGCTTCAGAGGGTCCAAATTCTTCCGTCGATAATTCTCTTTTCCTTATATCCTCCTCAAAAAAGGAACCAGAAGTCGCACTTGCACCATCTCCGTTGGCACATCAAAAGTCTGACGCAAGTGCTTCTTCATCGGAGTTTTCTAACCTTGAAGATTGCAAAGCAGCCACTCTCACATCACAGTCATCTGTCGTTGGAAGCGCACTTTTTGCAACGCTGACGTCATCTACTCCAGATCCGACATCTCGCTCATCTACTCAGGTTCTTCAAGTGACCACAATGTGTTTTTTTTAATGAAAAAATATAAAATCTTTTCAGAGTACAAGATCGCTCGGTAAGTTTCAATTTAACTGATATGAGTACCATTCTTTAGTTATTGATTTTGAATAATATAAAGTTTCTTTCCTACTAAATAATTTTAACAGCGCCAAATTTAATTATCTCGCTTTTGTCGCTTTTTCTGTTTTTAATGAGTTTTTTAAGATAGAAACCGACAAGTCATCTCAGAGTTCCATTTCTGTAGCTAAGTCATCAACTCCAATAGCTACCCAAACATTGCCATCTACTGTTAGCAATGCTTTCAGAGGCTCGATCACTCAAGGTGTGATGTTTTTATTTCTTGTTCCTAATTTCTGAGCATAAAATCCATATGATTTGAGTCCTTTACAACTATGATTAAGCAACAACATCATATTGTATTCTCGCTGAAGAATTTTTTACTATAACGATTGATTCAATAACATTTGTTTTAAATTGCATCGACTCTTTTTAAAATTTAATGAAATTCAAACAGTAAAATTTGTGGGTTCTTTTTATTATTTGTACATCACTTCAGGAACTCCTGTAATGAGGCCACTCTCTCCTTCTGTAATGAGATCGCCATCTGGGAATGACTTGATAGCAGATAAACTAAAGCAGATACAAATGTTTTCTACAGAGGCAATCTCTGCTGGATCATCTTTAGTCGCAGGAAATAATATCTTGGCACCTTCTGTGCCATCAGTCCCCACACCAACTTTGCAACCAAACGCAAACGTAGCTGCTGCAGCTGCTGCCTTCCCATTTTTGCAGAATCCGTTAGTTGCCGCTGCGACAGCATTTCCAAACGCTGCATCGGATCCTAATATATCACCTTTTACTGCATTTTACAATCAATTCACTACACTAGATCCTACAATGCAAGTGAGTATCATAATGAAGTTTTATAAATTCTTCCTATTTTTTTCACATGGTTTTCTTACAGTATGCGATGACGATGAAGTTAATGCAACAGGATTATGAGCGTCGATTAGCTGCAATTAGAGGTCTTAATTTTTTATGCTATAACAATTAAAATACTTTTATAATATAAAATTTGGTATTATTACATATTCAAATCCATCGATTTAAAAATTTGTTAATTCGATTTCTATTTGAAATCGACACTAGTTACAGTGTTAATTTCAGATTTATAATCTTTTTTTCAGGCACCTTTATTGATCAGTATCGGCAGCAAGCGTTGGGATTAAGTCTTCCTGAACAGCAACAGCTGCAGAGCAACCAACAACAACAGATAAATGCATTAGCAAATGATCAAGCAAAATATTTGGTCCTTTTTTCAGCAAGTTGTAAAATTTTATTCATTTATATCATCCAAATAACGTGGAAAACTGAACCCTGATTTTTATAGCTCTGGCTGCAAATAATGCAGCAGTCTACAAACGTTAAATTGCTACAACAGCAACAGCAAGCAGCATCTCAAACAATGAATTTGCAACGTACTCCCACACCAAATACTTTACTCTCTACATTGGCAACACCAGCAAGTGTGCGCTCAGCAGTTGCATCACATTTTAGTGGGCAACAAAATACTGAACATCAGCAACAAACAAAACAAGGAATTGCAACTACAGTATCCACAAATTTGCCTGGCAAAGTAGCAACCGATAATACGGAGCAGCAACGTACGAACATCCAAACATTTTGTACATCAACTACTCAACTCTATAATGATTTTCATAATGCTGAACAAATGCGCAAAGAACATGATGAAAATGCACGACAGATGGAAGCACAGCAAAAACGGGTTAGAATTACTGCTGTGAGCTTGTTATCCAATATTCACTACTGCTGTTGTCGCTCAATATTAGGAAAAAAAAAAGGGTAGCTGTCTATAATTTTTGAAAATATCTTTTGTAATATATATAATAGGATAACACTTATTATTTCTACTTTAGCTGGAAGAAATACGCTACATTGAGCAACAGCGAAGAAGAGTTCTGGAAGTAAAGTTTGAAACTCTGGTTTTGGTTTTTCATGTGCTAAAAATACATTTAAAAAAAATCTGGATTTGATGCTCTTAAATAAGTTAGTGAAAATTGAAATACCTTATAGATATCAAAAATAAAATAAATAAAAGATGACAAAAGTAATGTTGTTTGATTTTTTTTTCTTTTTACAAATTGTTAAATTTAACCAAATAAATTCTCCAAAGAATTATTTGCAGGAAGAAGCGCGAATAAATGATGAATTGAGTCGGATTTCACAAATAGATTATCCTCGTGCTTTGCGTTCACAGGATAGCGAAGCTGTTCGTTCTAGCCTACAGGCTATTGAACGTCTGAAAGAACGACGTACAGCAATGCAACATTATCTACGGGCTTATGATGAGGGATTGAAGTCGCTAAGTAGTGAGTGTATTTTTAAACATTATTTTTGTGTTTTGTGAAACAAATTATGTAGCTATAACTATTGCATACATTTTCTTTAATGACAACAGCATTCTACTTATTTATAAAAATCCTGATAATGTAATATACTTCAAGAACATAATTTTATTAAAGCATAATATCAGCAAATACTTCACTGTCATTTCTATATTTTGGTAACTTATGCTTTTATAGCAAGAAGTGGAGCAGTTTGTTCAGGTCCTTCAGGAGTTATAGTAAAAGGCGCAAGTGATGAGCGTATAATGACTACTGCCGGTCTTGTTAGCAAAGGTGCTGTGAAAGAATTTCCACCGTCAGTGTCTAGAAATAGTATGCAACAATCTTCAACTTCAAATATATCGAGCCAAGGTCTTATTGGCATAAAGCGAACATTAAATGATTCTGCTTTGGCAGTAACAATCGAAGGACGAGTAAGTATCAAGATTTCAACGTGTCATTGTGTATTTGTTGCATGATTCAAAATCGTAGTTAGCGTAAATAGTCATTAATGGTATATTTTTTGCTGAGAACTATTGAGGAGATTCGTAAAGATATGTCTTGATTTGTTTATGTTGTAACTTGATCCGATTCTTGTAATGCTTTTTTATGAAACTTATGTGAATGGAATTAAACTTTATTGTTTCAAAATGGATAAAATTTATTACTTGTAAATTGATAAGTAACACATTCATTCTTTTTTTACAGCCTAGTGCATCAAGTCTTTCCCCAGCTACATCTGAAGCAAATGTAACAAGTCGTCGTTCACGTGCTGATTCTATCGGATGTCGAAAAGGTGAATTGCTTTGCACTGCAAAGTTTTCTTCATAGAAATGTTTAAAGTAGTATAAAAATTAGGTCAGTTGCTTAATGTTTTCCTCCAATCTTTGTTTATAGGACTAGAGAGTAATATGTTCGATTCAGGACAGGCATCTTTGATGTATCGTTCTAACTCTCATAATATTACTGATGATGAGTTAAGTCGCGGTGATCAACGAAATATACAAAGTGGTGGTGAGATGAGGCGTAAATCAGGTACTTTGTTTTTTAAAACGAAAAAACAAATGCACATTTCTGAATAAACGAAGTTCCATTTCTGTGACATGACTTCTAAAGCTTGCTAATGTCTGAATAAACCTCTAGAAATTTCATCAATACGCTTCGGAAAAAAAATTAAGACAGAAAATTCACAGGTATCCATACTGTATATCTTCCATCTTTGCCTGATGTTCATCACACCATAAACGCTAAAACAGCAGCAGGTCAGAAACTTGGTAATTCACAAACAGTCACTGGTGCTTCCCGTCATAGTAGCTCGATCTCTCATTCGCAGTCATTTGCGTCATCGTCATTATCTCGACCATCTCTCTCTCAACAGCTCCACCACTTTCCTCACTTTATACCTGCTTTGCCGCAGCATCAAGCTAGATTCTCTACACCCCAATCTATCTCTACTCCTGGTAACATATCTTCACACGTACTTCCATCATCCACCGTCTTTGGGTGTCCAGTTGTTGGTCCCGCGAACTACTCATCTGGAGTACACACCTCAGCTTCCACTTTTATTTCACCCAGGACACCAGTCTCCATCAATCTAAATTTAACGATATCGCATCCAGCTCATGCTCCATTGCATAATGCATCAAATATAACTATTCCTGCACCTGTCGCTTCTTCACCTTTTCAGGTATTCATTTTATTTTCGTGCTAAAATTTTCGCCGATATATCTCACATTCCAGATTCAACTGAAGAAGGATATGAAATTTAATAAATGATGAGTACAGAGTTAAGGAAAAAAGTTGTTCGATTTTACTTTTCTTATTTTTGTCAATAATAAAAAGTCTAAGCAAGCAAAGAAATTATGATGAAACGTTATTTGATGATCACCATGTTTTTATAGTGAAATATTTTCCAAGTGTATGATTTATAACGTTGTCATTGGAGAATAATCAGTAAAATTGAAAAAGTATAAGCTCTAAAGTACCTCTTGCTTATTATTTTTTCATTTCACTGATAATAATGAGTATCTTAAATAGCGTTTAGTACAGTATAATTCAGTTAAGTTTATTTTTCTGATTGTACTTCTTATTTTGGTTTTGAAATATCATCAAAAATTTCACTGTGCCCGCTATAAATTTTTGCAGGTATCAGTATTAGAACCTCCATCGAATACGTTTTTGTTAACTATTGCTAATTCATTAAAATTCCAGCCACTTGTTACCGCAGATTCCAGTTCACCAAAATTCCAGCCATCTATTCTTGTTCCTGGAAGTACTTTGAGTGTGTCAGCTACATCGTCGACTACTACGACTTCAGTAGAAACTACTGATACCACAACAAAAGTGAAAGTAGAGGTAACAGATGATAACAGACCAGTTTATTTTTTTTTTCGTTCAAAAGGGAACAGTTATTTTAATGTTTCCATATACAGGCGTAAATAAGATTTCAAAGTTACGATCATTGCAGAATGAAGAAAGGACAGTATCAGTAGAAAGTCAACAACGGTCAGAATCGAGGGCATTCATTAACTACGAACCACTCTCTCCTGATACGGCTGATGCTGTACCTACTACTCAAACAGGTCTTGCTTTCATGAATTGAGTTCTGCATTTCTTAGAAGATTAAATTTCGCATTATGTTTAGCCATTCGACTAAACTTGTTCTATCATTTTATTTATTTTTTTATTACTATAGTCTTAGAATCCAAAAACTGAATTTCCTAGTCTTCGCTCGTTTTCTTCTGATTTTCTTTTTTAATTTATTGTCAGTTTCAGTCATGGATTCATAAGTTTTTTAATTATAAATCAATGATAGATGCATTTTCATTACGAAACTTTTGGCTCATTCACTACATAATTTAAAATTTTATCATTGATATAAAATTTTATCGTGAAAAATTAAAGATTCCTGATTTCAGATACTTCGACTGAAGAAGCTTCGAATTTGCCTCTTTTCTCGTTTCTGAACTTGCCAGATAATGGAAATGGTGCGCTTAGTACTTCAACTATACAACCTGCTGTTTCATCGCTAAATGATTCGCAACTTAATGCAAGGCAGACTCCAACAGCATCTGTGATTTTGCCTCAGCTACCAACTGCGGTATCAACTGGTATTGTAGTAAGTGGTAGTACCATGTTGCCTAGCAAACCACCACCGCAACCTACGTACGAACCACTTTCTGATGACGATTAACGATGTTGATTGATAAAATGTTGATTGATAAAAACTGCATGCATTTATTTTATTGATTTTATTTCTCTTTAATGTAGCTCAGATAGTTGTTTTTTTGACGGGGTGAAACATGAAGCTAAAAATAAACTACTTTTATTTCATTTTTTTTCCAATAAAATTACAGTTCATTACAGTATCAAACAATTCAAAGCATGGTTTGGAAAACGATGTAATCTACATTGAAGCTCTAATCCTGAATCTCACGTAAAGTGAAAATATTGATATTTTTTATGCTTACATGCATCAAGAAACTATTCCAAATTAACAAGTCTCTGGTATGTAATAGGTTATATGGAAGCTCCATCAAATACTACTCTTTTCTACTTGGAAGGCTTTTGAAAATTTTTTCCACAATCAAAGAATCAAGCATTATCTTTAATAATAATAAAGGAAACAATATGAAGTGGTTGAACGAAGTATAAAGGCATCGACTGTGGTGTAATGATTCGGTCGCCTATTTTCGTACCACTCAAGTTGGATTCATAAATTGATCCATGAAGTGATGTGAAGAACTGCCGGATTAAGTTCTGGAATGCAAGTTTAGTCTTCAGCGTTTCCGTAGGTTTACTCATCTTTAATCAGTTTCATTGATGAATTTATTTTCAGACCGATTTATGATTGTAATTGCAATTCTCCTTCTCTACTTTACGAAATTATACTTGCATTTCTGCTAAAAGGAGCAACAATGTCTTTATATGTCAAGTTACTCAATATGATAAAAAACTCAAATAAGCTTGACTATAATCCAATATGCCACATTGTTCAAATTAATTTATTAATTTTAGAAATCTAGTTTATTGTCATAAATACCGGCAAAGTATCAGTAATGCTGGTTTATTGCAAAAGTATTTGTATATTTAAATTCGGTATGATTTGCCACTAGTATTGAAATTTACTGAATTTGCTTAGAATATTTCAATTAAATTCTAACCATATCAGTGGTTTTATTGAGATATATCCGTTCTGTACAATCATATGGCAACCAACGCAATGATATTAAAACTTTTTTCTGCGTGATATATCGAGCAGTTACAAGTTGAATGTTATCAGGCAACGGTGGAAGGGCTATCGATGAGTGAGCGAATTCTGAAAGTAATATTATTTATGATGTTTTTTCTTATATTTCATCTTAAAATGCTAAATGATGAAGAGGAAGTTTCCCAAATTTAAGCCTTCGAAATTTTTGTTTCATGTAAAATTATGATTTATTTATAAAATTTTTTTTTCTATAAGATTTAGCTTTTAAGGTTTGAATTAAAAATTTTGAAAATTACAAAAAGGCTACAAATTTTCGGAGGCAAAATTACATAATTACTTTTGTAATGTTGTGATCAAAATTTACTTTACCAATTATAGATTACTTTATGAATTTTCATTTCATTTTTTCTTATTTTATGATTAAGAAAAGTAATGTAAAAATCCAAATAATTCAATATTTTTACGTAACTTCAAATAATTTACGTAAAAATATATTCACACAATTTTTTCATGAAAATATAAACTTAAACTTTATTTGAATTTAGAATCATCACCGATTACTGAACTTATTTTAATAGTTATAGCTTTGACAAGAAACTAGAAATAATTACTTGTCAAATTAACATTAGCTGAAAAGAATACAGCTGCTGGATAAAGCAGTTCTTCGAGATTCTTTTGTACAAGCTGTGAATGGTAAATAGTATTGTGCTTGGAATCATCTCTTGAAAATGTTTTATTTTCTGTGCCGAGAAGTACATCATCGTTTTGATCACTTGTATGTAATTTAGACTCGAATATTATACGATATTTAAGATGTGATGGATAACTCTAAAAAGTTTTATAACTATTTTTTAAAACGAAAATAAATATAACAATATGCTAAATATAATAATTGCTAAATAATACTTTTAATAATGTATGAAAAAACAATGTAAGTACCTGTCCAGCTTCAAAGCTATTCAACCCTTTACCATCATCTAGATAAATTTCTCGATCTACCATTAGCAATACAGTACCAGATGTAGAAGTAACACCTGTAGATTGTGCTGCAACTATGCTACATCGAAGTGATTCATCTTCGATCATTGCTTGAGTAGTCATAGGGTAAATATTTGCTTCTAATGCTATCGTTTTATGGTATCTGTGTAATTTTTACAATGTTTAGCAATAAATTATAAAATAATTATTACTTAGGAGCAACAAATTGTACTTACTCAAAATAAGTACTTCTGTTTTATGATTTTAAGCACTTACTTTCGTTGAATCAAATACATTCCATTGACGTCAGTGTAAAATTTTTGTTTATTTTCAATTTTAGTATTCAAATTCATGAAAAAAGTATATCCAGGCATTGAAACAACGTCTGTAAATACATCAACTTGAATAGCTCGAGCTGAATTATCTGTTGAATTGATAACTGTTAAACTATAAGCTAAGTTATCGCTGAGACGTTTCCAAATACTTGAATAAACAGGCCCACGTACTACACGTGGCATTGATTCAGAATTGTCAATATCCTAAATTATTAAATTTAGAATTAAACCTTTTTAATTATAAAAATAAACTACACAATGCACATACTGATTAATTCTTAGTTTTATTTGTGATATGTGATTTACACTTTCGCGGCTTTTTCAAACTTTCATTACTTTTCAAAGTCAAAAAATGATATTTTTTGACTTTGAAAAGGTCAAAAAATGATATTTTTAAAGGTTACTTAGGGATAAGTGGGAATTGCTTCAAAAAGAAAATGAATTTTCCTTATAAAACTAAACTTTATAAATAATACAAAATGAGAAAATTTTGTCCATAAAGTAAAGTAGCAATACATTTTTCATGAAGGAAATATGAGAATTGGAAGTTTTGTGCTAATTTTTTTATTTTCAAGTCAAATATTACAAATATGCGTGCAAATATTTTAAAAAATACGACAAAAAGTTAATGCAAACCTGAAACGGAAATTGTGCAACCATAATGTATGCACCTCCTTGATCAACGATCTTGTTAAAATTCAAGCCGAAAGTGGTATTTACACTTCCATCATTGTAAATTAACTTAATAATTGCTTAATTGCATTTTATTATTGCTATGTTAGTGATTTTAATTCATTATAAACTCTTGACCGAATAAAATTTGAAGTTAATCAAACTCATTAAATAAAATATGTTAAATACTCAAGTATTTTTCTATATCATTTTTATTTAAAAAATTCATTTTACACTTCAAAAATTTATGACTATTAAAATAACTTACTCGATGATTTCCATTATTTAAATTCCAATATAATTTGATAAAATTGTTCTGTAGCAACACTGTACCATTCATTTGTGTTGGTTTCCATCTAATAAAAAAGTTTTCAGTTACTTTTTAACTTTAAACTTAAGTAGTGCTTCCAAACTTTAAAAAAGTTAATGAATAAAATAATCTAGAAACACACAAAATTAGGTAGTTAGATAATTATTGAACACACCACCTTTAATATTTTGAATATGAAATTAGTTTAGGGTATATGGTAAATAAAATTAGTTAATTAGACAAAGTAAAAAATTTTATTAATAACTTAATCAGGTTAAATAGTTCTGAATAAAAATTAGACTGAATTAATTAAGTTAAATGATTGACAAAATGCACTAAAAAACATGCTTGTTTAATACTGTGCTGAATGTATTGGATACAGCATGTGCATTTTTGCATGCATAATTATTATTCAACTCAATGACTACAACTGTTGTCGAGAATGGGTCAAGTGATATGATAAACGATAACTGAAATAAAATGCACCTTTTTTAAGTATAAAAGTTAAGATTTAGAAAAAAGTGAAACAAAACCTTAGTTGAGTTTTTATTTTTATTAGCAATAAAATGATTAGTTGAAAGTATTAGCTAATCTGAATTAGCCTGAACTTACTTCGAATAAGTCAGTTTCTTGAGGAAATTGTACTAATTGTATAGTTAATGCTTCTCCACGATGCTTTGCAATTACTGAACAATTAGTTATGTTTAATTTAATAAGTTCTGTTGTTAATAATCCTTTCTGATTTACAATTTGAATTCCATACCTTAATTTTTTATTCAAAAAAAAAGCATCAAAAGAAATATAATCACAAAACACATTTCTTTTTTTGATAAAAAATATGCAAACATTGTATTATGATTACAAAAATGCGTTAGGACTAACACAAATACCTAATAATGCCAGTTTTGTTTCATCCTTGATCTTAATCTTGATCTCACTCTTAATCAATAATAAATTTTGCAGAGTCAAATATTTTAAGAGACATACCTTTTAATGCCATTAGCAAAAGTAAGTGTTCTGTGAGTTAACTGCATTCCTTTTAATTTTAATGAGTTACTAATTATCTGCAATTTCATTTTGCTATCAAAAATCATCAGAAACACAACTGAAGAAACAAAAATAACAAGTTGAAACTAGTTTTAAAATATTTTTGTTTAGAAAATAAGTTCAAAATTTAAATAGACAAATAATTACCACTCTTAAAAAACTATTATTATTATTATTATTATCAGATTCGCTATTTAGCAATCTTTCCTGTTCCATTAAAATTGTCTGTAGTGATGCTCGAAGCCTGAAAATTCTTTTGTAGATATATTTTTTGAATACGTATGTAACCAATCCAAAAAGATATTTCATTATATGGTGAATCTGTATTAGGGGAAAAATTCCCCGTAAATACTGATAAATTTAGCATATGACTGCCATTTCTGAGTGAATCAATATAAGTGATTAATATTAGCAATTTATGAATCTTTTTCATCGTTAATTTTATTATTGTCTTGGATTAAAGAGCTGCATTGCATGAACAATCAAGCAACAATGCATTTAACTTTGATAACAATACAATTAGGAAACTAATACACAGACTAAGATTAAATAACTATTTTTAACTGAAATTAATAACTGAAATTATTTTACTTTTGGTTATTTTGATGACAATAATGCCATTAATTCGATTATTGTTTTTAAGAATATTATATTATTAAACATATTACTTTGATGTATAATCATCCATTACGTATCGTTTGCTGGTTCCTGTTATCGCATCGTGATGTAAGCTAAGCGCCAAATTTCTCCGTGCAATATTTGTATCATTTTTGGGATGCATTGCAACCGCAACGCTAATAAAATCCATCAGACGAAGTTCACTCTTTAATTATCAATTGGATTTTATCAGTTAAAATATTACTTTCCAAATAATCAATTATATTTTTGAGAAATTTTTGAACTGATCATTTAATTGGTGATCAGATCAATCGAATTTATAAAACTTTCTCACTTGTACAATTCTTACAAATCGTTTGAAGTAAGCTCGATGATTGTAAAAACCAGTCCAAAGAGATGTATCATTATATGGTGAATCTGTATAAGGGAAAAAATCTCCCGTAAGTATTGGTGAATTTATCATATGACTACTATTTCTAAGTGAATCAAAGTAATCCTTTATGGTACCAAATTGCACCTTAAATTTCAATCATTTGAAAGCCATTCATTATCATCTTTTTCATCAGTACATAGATAGTTTTTTCAATTCATAAGTTAAAATGAAACTCATTTCCATTATGTCTAGCTTTTTAGTAATGTACTTAAATAAATTCATGAAAAAATAAGAAACTAAGAAATTATAGTCATAATTTGTTGAAGTTTTAGAATATGAAATGAAACACATGTTTGGGATTGAATATTAATTGAAATCAAGTATATATATATAAAGATTTTTAGGCTAATTTATTGCTATAAATTAAATAATTTTGAAGGCATTAAACTAAATTCTGATGTTTACTTTCATTTTGAAGCGTTCATAATTCCTATTGATATATTTAAAAAGCTTGTGATAAACTTGATAAACTATTTCTAGATCACTGGAATATGAATATGCAAAATCATCGCCAGCAGCTACTAAAACAGAATCCGAATTATAAAATGTTTGCAGTGATCGATACTGATCAGCCATTCGTTCACCACTAAAATTTTAATTCTCTGATTACCAGATTTTTACTTAAAATATTATTTTATCATTTCAGAATACAATTAACATTTTGAGTAAACATAGCATTCAACCTATTGAATAATGAAAGCCATTATGATAGAAAAGTTTATGAAAATAAAGGAATTCATATTTCAGATGAAATATTCATAATTTTACTAAAAATTTGTTTATAAATTAGTTTTGATCTTTATTTAAAAAGTAAAAAGGAGAAGGGAAGTTGGAGACTTATGGATTCTTTTCTTGAACTAACTTTGATAATAATACATGTAAATTTTATTACAAATTTAATTACCATAGTTTAGGAGTAAACTTTTTGCATAATTTTCACTTATTGTCACTATGCACATGCAAAAAGAATTAGAAAAGATTTTACAATAGAAAGCTTGGAAAAGGATTCTACGTACTTCTATTTTTAGATATATATTTCCAACTCATTTCAGTTTTTAATCTCATTCTTAAAACCAGATTTAAAAATTTTGACTTTTGGAATTATTAAAATAAAATTGCACTCAAAAATAATTATTTAAAGTATCAAAAATTTAATTTTGAATTCAAAATATGTGCAACTTATCCATTTCAGGTTTTGTGTAATTTAAATAAATAGTCAAACTGTAATTGTTTGTTGAAAAAGTGATGAAAATATTATGCGTAAGCAATATTTTGTGTTGTAATTTATTTATAGAAACAATAAAAATAATGAATGAAAAAAACGAAATTTAAAAAAAAGTCCTACTAAATAGCGATTTCTTGGCACGTATTCACTTTGGCTCGTTCTCTACAGTATGACCGGGCTGATGTAGCAACGTCGAATTGGCAACAAATAAAATTGTTAACACCACAAGCGTCGCTTACTGTATAATATCCCTTTGGTAGAACGTTAACAAAAGGCATCCAGTGAAAATCCTCAAAAAGTTTGAATATTTAATCTTTTAAAGTTGAATTAATTCACAATCTCAAAAAATTCTACTAATCCCGAAATTTTAATGACTTATTTTTTAAGTTATATTTAGTAATCAAAATTCTCAATATGAACTCAAAATTAAAATTGATGCAGTTTTTCAATTTGAAATATTTTAAGGAAAATTTTCACCGAATCCCAAAGCTGCGCCCAACGAAAGTGTAGTTGGTGATTTTGTCGTAAAATATTTTTGATATTATAATGGATGCGGCCAATTACCATTTTTGTCATACCAGATAAGGTCAGTAGGTATGGCATCATAAGTCCGTGACCAAATGGATCAACTGACCTGAATAAATTATAAAGTAGTATCAGTATAGATAATTTTTGTATCAAAACAATTTTTACCATCAGCAAAAATCGTCGTTTACAAACTTTTGCATGTTATTTTTAAAAACATTTCTTAATGAATATATGTTTGTAGTTAAGTTAAATATATACTTTCATCAATTTTCAACGATTATTTTTTTAAGCACACTATAACCTTTAAAACAGTTTTTAAAGTTTTTTCAATCAATAACTATCACAAGGAAACTCTAACCATGCTGTAGTTGGTGTTATATTAAGGATTTCTTGAATATATTGATTTCCAACAATAATATTTTCAATAGACTCCCAAAAGTATGGTGTTGCTTCATCAGCCATCACCCAAGAACCAGTACTGATCTCTAAACGCCCCTCTTTCACTAGCCTACAATTATTAATTTAAGATTACCATTTAAGTATTGAACTATTCAATGAGTCGTACATTGAAAGTATAAAATAAGTAAGAAGTAAAATATTCAAATATAATTGATTAACTTTTTAAAATATTCTCTATAAGTCTGATTAGCTTCAGTCCACCACTTTTCCAGAAATGATGCTTCAGACCAAATGAATTTTAGTTTTTGATGCCTGCGTAGCGAGTTTACTACGTTGTTCATAATGTCTCGAACCTAAAATTCATCAAAAATACAATAAGTAAAATGAAATTGGAATTAATATTGATACTTCAGACCAAATGAATGAAATCAAGAAAAGATTAAATTTTCACTTAAATTAGTCTAGCATTCCCTTCAATATTAGTGCAAAAATAGTGCTTGCATTTTCATCAGAACAAAATCAAAACTTTTGCATGATAATATTACAAAACTAATACCACCGCTATTTTCGTTCTGTATAATCATTATTGCAAAAAATACAATCGCAATTATTGCGACGTATTTTTAATTATCGTAAATTCATATTTACAATAAAAAATAGAAATAAAATCAAATGAATCAAATTACCGGTTTCTCAGATGCATTGTAGTATTCATCAAATGTATTCAACCATCCAGCATCAACATGTGAATGCAGAACCACAAATACGTTTAAATGCTCTGATTTTTTTTCTTTATTTTTTACTAATTTGATATCATTACCTTTGACCTATTACAAAATTAAATTCATAATTATTTTTCCAATAATTTAAATAATTATCATACTTAAAATGAGTTAGCTTCCATCTTTTCATTAGTAGTTTTAGTTTTCACAAACATTCAAAAGTTCTGAATATTTTTATTCATGCATAGACGTACATATAAAAGTAGAGATATTTTTGCTAATCTCAATATTATTATGTTTTGAGTTGATTTTGATCGCAATATCTTCACTTATATTCACATGCGTACCTGTGTTACTGCAGCACTGTTTAATGGTTGCACCGATTGACAGATATGTGGTGTATCCATGGAATCTAGCAGTGATTCATTCTGATTAATTTTTATGTACTGAAATATTTTAAAATTAATCTATCGTTTTAAATTGAATGTCCTTTTTGAAGAAATTAAAATAAATCATTCAAAATGTTCTTCAACGCAAAGTAACTGTACTTCTTCGTTATCATCGTTTACCTCTCTTGAAATTAAACTAATCCAAGTGTACTTTTGTGCCATAAACACACATATCATCGTACTTCCGATCATTGAAGTGATTATGACTAAGTAGTATTTAGACTGTTTTAAGATTCTGTTTGAGGATAACGCTGATGCCATTACTTGAGTATGTTCAGAGTTGAGAATAAATTCAGAAATTGGGAATAAATCAATTATTATATATATTTTATATCATCCGAACGCAAAAATCATTACTCAATGAAATTATATTGATTAAATTATATAGCACGTACTGTTTTCAATCAAACAGTTCACAAAAGTGGCTGCATTTCAATCATATCAATCAAAATTATCACTTCCTAACAGTAGTAATTGATGAAAGCTATCGACTTTTAATTGGTTTCACCATTTCGTTCATTATTTTTATTGAAATAAATAGTCGGCTATTTTAATTGGATAAACATTAGTGAGTTAATTTTGAATTTTATTCGTGTAATCAAGGGATTTCTGAATTTCAGAACATTGTTTTAAAGTAAAATATCAAAATATAGCGCTAATAATGATAATAATAATAATAACAATAACAAGAACAATAATAGAATATACGATGCCATTGTTGTTGCCAATGGAAGAAAAAAGTTACAGAGATTTGTCTGTGATATACATTCGTAGTAAAATAAATTTGATTTGAATGAATAATTCAGATTTTTGTATAATAAGAAATTGATGTATAACATTCACAAATGCTTCTTATGCTTAGTGAGGAATATGCAATCAAAAATGCTAATGAAAGTCAGAAATGCTTTTTTGAATTTATGAATGAATAAACAAATCAAAAACTGATCAATCAATAGATTTATGATATAAAATGTTTTAAGCGAATAGTTTGGAACACATTTATTTAATACTAACAATTAAAATCAAAAATTAAATAAATTTAAGCAGCAACTAAAATAATCTCATAATATACTTACACTTTCATACAGCACATGAAAGAGTAAATATTTACACTTTCACATGCTTTTACTGTACAAAACAAAAATTTTTTTGGGCAAACAAAATTTTCACATTTGTTCGTCAGAACTAAATCTGATGTGATTTCATGTTATCTTTAAATACCATTTAAATAATTCATAAGTTTTGCATGCAGTGGTTATAACTACACGAGAATATATAACTTTCTGAAAAAAAATCAGAAAGTGTTTGATTATTCAATTTAGTAAATTATAATAATTGCAAAATTGCTTCAAAGTGAGCTGCCAGAATTATTTTTGTAATAAATTATTTGCAAGTGTTGCTAAGAATTGAAAAGAATTCAAATGGTAAGTAAATACATTGTTAAAATGTTTAAATAGTTCACAAAAGAATTATAAAAAGTATTGCATTAGAAAAAATTTAAGTAAATTACTTTTTCATCTACAAAAAATGAAATTTTTTGGATACAAAGTAAAAATATCAAATCAACAAAAAAAATTATTACTACTTGATTTCATTTAATTTGTTGATTCAATCCTGATTGCACGCACAGCAAATAAATATTGTAAACTTGTTTTAAAAAAGACCTATTTGGGCTTATACCACTTCTATATCTATTATGATTTGTTAAATTGAAAAACAGATTAAAATAATTTAAAATTACTTAGCATTCATTCACAATATTAATGTAAATCCTTCGTTACAAATTATTTGTGAACAAAAAATTTTGCTAAAATTAAAACATGTTAACAAAATTGTGCAAAATTTAATTTTAGAAGCAAATTTATCATGATAAACTGATAACAAACAAAATATGTTCAAAAGTATTTGATGAAATTCGTAAAAGAATGAATTATGCTTAATATTTTTATTTTTTAAAACAAAAACATTAAAGTATTGATGAACGTGCAAATTACTCATAAACAATATTGAAAAAACTATGAACAATAATTA
>UYYF01000101.1:0-44006 GCA_900618365.1 Thelazia callipaeda
AAATCACAGACAGAATAGCATTTCTTTAGTCATCACAATAATATAAAAAAGAACTGAAGCTATCAAAACAAATACTGAGATTGAGAATTTGGCATAATATAGTTCTTTATCCTTTTTTCCATGGCCTTCATAAATAAGGGAATAAGGTACTTCATTATTTTCATATGCATTAAATAATGGTGCAGTGATCAATTTATACAAATTTAATTATCACAGAACATAGCATCAGACAGAAATACCCGAAATCGGATAAAGTCAGTCATACTACTCCATTAATAACTGTCAAATGCAAAATGCTGTACAATTCATAATACATAAATTGGGTTATTGCAGTGAGGCGGTCAGGTTATGGACGCTCTTAACACTGACTTCATCACGGGAATGGTCTTGGACATTTTAAATCATGTTTCAAATCTTAAGTATAAACTTGAACAGCACATCGTTGCAATGTCTCACATCGCATGAATTTTTTTCATTTTCGGATGAAGTATTATTTCGAATTTTTTAGAACCAAACAGATGTCTCATTGGTTTTTGAAACATGTTAATAAAGATAAAGATCATAGATTCATGTAAATGTGACCCTTTTTCCCTGCAACTAATTTCTTAGTTCTGGGAAATAGAGATTGGAATGTAACAAAAACTGCTTATCTCATCAAGGGAATAATAATCAATTTCTTAAGGTATATCGCCTGTTCGAACGTAGTATCGTAATTCCTCTTCAGAATTCACTACTACCAATTGTTTTTTGACAACATGATCACCTCCAAGTGCTATCAGTTGCTGTTGAGTTTCTAAATTATTTACTCTATTTAATAATTCTAGCTAGAGAGAGCACAGTCTGTCAATTTTTAGCAAATGTCCAACATTTAAATCATCGCTCAAGAATGTCAATTTTGAATTCACTGCTCATTCTTAGTATTTTGTAGTTTAATACTGACAATGCAAATTAACAATCTGAAAAAAATTGATAAATCTGGATTTTACAAATTAGAAACTATTTTTAAAAAATATTAGAATACCAGGAAGCGATATACCTGACGTTGTTTGACTTTGTGTGCCAAATCGATTCATTAACTGTATCTGCCGTTGCAAATCTGGATTTGCAGCTAGTGCAGCTCTTATATCTTCGATTGTAATATGACGCTTTGAGCGTAATCCAAATGTATTCAATAATGTATCAGACTTTTCACAACCTTCCACATCTTCACATTTTGTCTATAATACTATATTATATTATTCCAAATATTATTTAAGGTTAAGTCTGATCAAATACAACAAATTTTTTGGCTGAAAAATAATTACGACATACATCGGGACATGGCGCAAATGGACAGATCCGGACAAGACAAGAATACTGAACTTGTGAAGTGGTCTGATATCGAAATGATTCTACTGTAACACGAATACCATATTCAGTTCTTTGTGGTGGACACACCAAACCGACATGATCTGCCTGACAACCATCTTTAACTATTGCTAATGGTTCACGTTCCCACTCATAAAGTGATCCAATAGGCTCAACCTGGCATCCTATTATGCTCATATATATTGCTGAAAATATTTTTTTGTGTTTAATAATTGTAAGTTAAAAATTCAGATAAGTATAGCAAATTTAAGAGACAGTAATGTTACTCATAAAATATAAAAAAACTTGCGTGGAATAGCGTAGTAAGGAATGAAACTAAGCGTCACTTTACTACCAACAACTACCGCTTCAACGGATTGGCCATTATGAAAGATATCAAAAATCACAGCATTTTTCGAAGTATGTCCGACCTTATTCACAGGAAACATTGTTTGATTGGTACTAAAAATTTGCACTTTATATGAAGCAATATTCAGTTCTAATAACAGAATCAAACGCAAAACTAGTCAGTAAATCATTGCATATTAGATCAATCACATCTCAAAAAATCGAACAAATTACATAAATAATTACTAAAGATTAACCTCGGTACATTGGTTGTGACATTTTTCCAACTCTCTTCGACAGTAATTAAAGTAGCATTGTTTCCTACGTTACTTTTTGCAACTGTACTAATTATTAAATGTTGTGATGTTTCAGCAGTTGCTTGACTTTCACCAGTCACTGTTGCCTCAGTTTTCTCAGTTCCTGTTTTTTCCATCGGATTTAAAATCATTGTTATAGTACTGTTGACACTATTAGTGTTTTCATTTGTTGTATTTACTTCTAGTGTCGTAGACAAAGACGATGATAATGATGATGAAGGTAATAGTGATGAAGAAAAAAGCATTTCAGAACTTTCTGGATTTTGCGTTGTATTTAACCATGACAATGGTACTTGAAAATCGGTTGTTAATGGTGGTATAGTTGGTTGCATTGTAGTTTCTATTCTGGTATTATTTGCACTTGAAAATGTCGTCGGTGCGTTATACCTAAATTTTACCAGCATTCAATTACGAAAAATTTTCGCCCAATTTGATTAATAAAACTTTTAAAATTTTCAAGAACAAAAATACTACAACATGCAAAAGGAGGCAACTTCTCATTCAAAAATTTTTAAATCAAAGGCTTGTGTTAAAATTTAGTGGAATGTAATCGAATGATACTTACTTTTTCATAATCTTGGTATGTTCTTGAGTGAGTAGTGATGGTGCATCGGTGCCTCTAATACTACCATCGTTACCAAAGGGCTTTGTGTTAACGGATACATTTTCAAAAACCAGTGTAGTGCTAGGTAAATTTACTAACATGGTGCCATTAGTAGCAGCCAAAAATGTAGTCTGAGTTTCATTAGCAAGTAGAAGCTCTGTGCTCTCATGCTTGTCTAAATTTTATCACTCACAAAGTTCAAACTTCATGCTATATTTACTACAGAAGCATTAATAAAGTTAATTTTCTTTCTAGAGTTAATTCCAGTCAAAGTTGTTACTTGTTAATGAAGAAGATAATTTCGAAGTCAAAGTTACTGTCCCATAAAATGCTGTTTTTTGTTTATTTATCAAAGACTTTCACAAATTTTATGAAAGGTTAATGGGACAATAAAATAAATTATTACAGGTAACAGGGTAATTTTTTGAAACGAGTGGATTAGTACGTAATCATAATGCGTTCATTTTCCTGACCTGTTGCTTCATTTATAATTTTTCCATTTCTCACTGAAGGAAAACTTCTGGCAGTGGTTTCTACTGCAGAAACTGTGATCGTTGGTTTTATTTTCGTTTTATCTGCTTCAATACTAGTGGCTAAAGTACCACTTACTGAAGTTGTCATCTCCCGAAATCCCGTCAGTGATGTGCCAAAAGTTGAGCTTGAGTTATTAACCACAAAAACTGATGACTTCTTCATATTTGTTTCCAAATTTGTACCTATTTTACTAGTTATAATTGTTTCTGTCTCTATACTTCCTACTGTTGATGCTTCTGAACTTTTAGATGCCTTCACATCTGTTGGAATTTTCATGTTGGGAAGTATTAAATCACCAGCAGATGTTCCTTCGAATATGTTTGTAAGTCCAGTTAAACTTGTATTATCTGTTGAGAATATCAGGCTCATTCTGTTCGATGTGAGATTTACTGGATAACTTGAAGTAGTAATTGTGTTAGATTCTGACTTCTCAGTAATAAGCAATGGAATAGTGAAGTCAGAAATTCCGATAAACTCCGTTGTTGCAGTAATTTTTGGCGAAGCCGTATTTAGTGTAGCTGAAGTGATGTTTGAATCAGAATTTTGACTAGGGAAAGCAGTGAGAGTTAAAGATGGTGTTACATCAAATATGTATTCCAGTTTAGACGGGTGAAAAATTTTTGTGGCTTCAGTAGTATTCAGAAGTTTTTGGGATGAATTAAAACTAATTTCAGATAGTCGATGTCGATTGGTTTTATTAGCTAACATTGAGAACAATGCATGTGCAGATGCGAACACTTTCAGATTGTCATATTTTGCTACACTGAAAACATGCAACATGCGTATCGTGCAACATAACCAACCAACATGCAAGAAATACTGCAAACTTAATTATTTAGTTTCTCGGATAGATCAAGGCTGAGTTAAAGAATTCAGTCAATAATTTCATTCCACCAAACAGTACTAGTACTACTTCTGAAGATAAGTTCAGTAAACGAAAAAAAAATTCAAAATAAGATAACTAATTAAATAAAATAAGCAACAAATCAGAGAAAACAGAAGTAAAAAGGAAAACTTACTTTTCAATGCTGGGATTAATATCGTTGTCACGACTCGAATGCTTATCTTCCTTCAACGGACATCGAGCTTGGTAGGTGAGATCATCAGGAGTTATAAAGTACAATGGCTCTACACCATCAGTTGATAACACTATTTCCAGTACTACATCTCTTCCCTGAAAAAATGTGGAAAATTTCAAAAATTGATATTAAAGATGCATAAAATTCTAGATGATTTTAGCTAGCATACTATCTTCTCCAAAAATATTCCAGTTTTTTCCTTTTTATGCTTTATATTTTCGTGTCTTATAAATTATTAGAATTCCATTTGCAAAAAAGCGAAGAATTACCTTATAACGCATGCTATCACTGCAATTTCCGGAAATAGTTGGAAATGGGAAAAAATATTCAAATTCGGTCTCATCCTTAGGTTCAATACGACAAGTAAAAAAATCATACAAGCCATACATAGCACCTGTATATGGATACTTGGAGGTGACCTTCACTTGTATCCCATCATCTTCGCAATTATAATCAAATGTGAAAGAATCTGCAACTGAACTGTCAGTTTTTATTGTCGTCAATATATTAAAAGTATCATTTTTATTTAAACCATAATTATTATTTAATTTTATAAAGTGATCGACAATTTTTTGAAAGCTCATATTAGTCAAGAAAAAATTTTTTCAAATCGGCATCAACTACTGATACAAGTACAAACTTCGTAAAACTAACTGTTGACGCAATTGTTTTCGTAATAATCAATTCGGTAATTGGGATTATTATTGATCTTAATCATTGCTGGTTTGCTCAACTGATTATGATGTGATAAAAGACAATCGCCATCAGTACGGTTGTAAGATGCACTGCGACATGCGTAATTAGTTACATCCAAACACGCAGTTAAGCAATCTTCCAGCGTTTGTGTACTAATCACTTCTCGAACTTCTTGAAGATCCATGTAACGATCTGATAAGTATGTGAACGCATAGTCTCCAGAGCAACTTTTGTTCGCTAAAAAAGAAAAATTAAAGTAATAAAAAGCCACTAATGCCATTCACAAATTTATTTGAAGAAAAGAGCAATGCTTCAGAAAAGGATAATTGATTTGTTCATTTTCAAATACTTCAACTTTTTTTAAAGTAAAGTAACAAAGGTCACAGGAACTTATAAACGATTTATTTTTTATATATTAGGTCTTTTTAGAAATGTAGTACTAAGAGTATGTTATAGTTTGCACCCTTGTAAGGGAACGACCTGATTGACGTAGTGCATGGATGGTATAATAACCTTGAAATATTTTAATCAATTAGTTTTTTCTGTCATGACAATTATTTGCTTTTGTAAACTAATCCATTTCATACTTCGTTTCACACGATTTATTTACTGAATATTTTATTATAAGATGGAATTAAAAGTAGATGCATCTTAGAGAAGAAATCAAATATTTCGATAAAACAGGTAGTATGAAATATCAAATCATCACATAAGTGGAGTGAAAATTTAAATAGTTGATTAAAGTAAATGCATATTCTATTTCGAATGCTACACATTACTGAGATATGCAAATATAAAATAGCACAAGAAAACAAACAGAAAGAACTTACATTGAACACAATACTCCCAGTAGAATGAATACCTATCGTCAGCTTCAAAAAAACTTTCTCCGTGTTGTAACTGATCAGCCTGATACAACTGGCAATGTTGCGAATACTGTGATAGTCCTTGACGATAATTGAATCTGCATATTAAGAAACAATTTCGTAGTTTAAATTTAGATTAAGTTCAGGTTCTAATTTGCAATAAATTCGTATCTTTACTGCACAAACTTCATAGCTCTTCGTTTTTATTTTGTTCAGTTAAATCTTTTTTTTCAATTGAACTTTTTTTTCTACTTTTATTTGCAAACCAAAGAAAATCCATTCGTTACAATCAAATGATTTTTATTCAGCACATGAAAATATTAGTTTGTAACCAAAATAACAGCGTAATGCAACCGTTAATAAACCGATTTTTCGCAGAAAAAAAATTGCAAATTACGGACAAATTCAAAAAAACTATCTCGACACTTTAAATATAATAGTTAGTATTAATTGCCCATTAAATCATACTTACATCTACTATTATATAAATGATTTGCTTTTGTAGTTTTCCAGTTACTGATGATATATTTCGGTATTTTGCAATTTCGATATGAATTATATCAAAATGCTAAAATTAATGTAGGACTACGACTAGGATGTAGATATTATGTAGTGAAATATCTAAATTTATATTAGTGCAGAGAAAATTTAGTCATAAAAATCATCTAGAAAATACAGAAAAAAAACTGTCTGAAAGAAAAATTTTAAATAAAAATGACCAACCCTGAGCACTGTATTTCTTGACTACTTTTCACGGGATCTTCATCATTTGCACATGATCCTTTACATGTTTGAAATGAGTATGGCCCTTCTGCTCGAGCACCAAACATTATCCTCACTCGTTGCCATCGTACAAATACTGGATTGCATTTTCGTCGAGTTGACGACACTATAAATTTTTTCAATTAACAGAAAGTTAGAAAAATTACAAAATAAAATATGCCTCAAACTTTTACTCAATAACTATGGATATAATATAAAACAATAATTAAACTGACATCAATTTATAAAAATAAAATTTCAGAATTGTGACTGGAAATTAAATACCTCTACAGTCATATCTATATCAAAAGCCATAATCTTGATGTATTCAGTTCTCGATTTGCAAAATTCAAAGAAATGTCTTATCAATTTGTGGTTTCCAGAAGATATCAATGAAGTACGCTGAGCTCCTGAAATTAGATCTGGAAGTTCTGGGATTTTAAATAACATTGCTGAAGTTCAAAAAATATATTTAGTTCCAAAAGTTTTTCAAAATTTTGCCAATCTAAAAACTTCCAATGCATGGGCTTATTTTTATAATCACAGAACTCTGTATCATTTCAAGGAACTCAGCATGCTTCATGCTTACTAAACCATATTTTTATTGACAAGAAATGCAAAAATAAGTGGTTTAAAATTTTCAATTTTTTAATTGAAATCAAATATTCACCATATGATATGAGCAAAGAAATCGTCCATAATCCGTAAAACATATGCATCCAGCTAGAAACATCAGTTTGATTAGCAAACTATTATTCATAAAAAGTTGTCATTTCAAATACAAATTATCACAAACAGAATATTATTTGTTAAAGAAAGTTGTAATTAATCATTAAAATTGTCTTGAAAGTAGACCAATCCTTGCGACCTTTTAAATTTAAATATTAATAAAAATTTTCAATAGCGATCAATAAAATATCTAAAGCTGTTAACAATGAATGATGAATTAATAAAAATTTAGAATTTAATTGAGTTTAAAGACTTGAACCAATGTACTATTGTTTACTGTTTCTCGTTACAAATTAAATTAATTGATAAGTTGATGATCATATCAGTGAAATCAAAGATAAAATACAATATAGTGTTTCACTTCTTTATTAATTTAATATATATCATTATTTGAATATTTAAAGCAAAAAAGACAGTTAAATGGAATTGATTAACAACTAAATACTTATATAATTCAATTTATTCTACGAACAAAATGCAAAAGTTAAATTACGAAGTAAAAAGAGAAAATACTTTAGACACACAATTAACATTGCGCAATGAAAAATATACTTTCTAGCAATAATACCAGAAAAATAATTTCACCAAATTGATACAACAATCAATAGCACTAATTTGCCATGGTAACAACGAAGCGACACAAAGAATTAAGCGATAATGACATGAAATGGCCAAAAATTTTGGATTATTGCTAAAGAAATAAAATAGCACAAACAACATCTGAACATAAATATGAAAAAGAAACGTCAATTTTAAATTTCCTCATATAAATTATTGAAATAGACCACGCCTTTTGACCTTGGCATATACAAAGAAGTCAAATAGTTGATCTCCGAGTTAGGAGGTAATCAGTACAAAGTAACACATGAACTTCCTTTCCTATAAATTTCGGAGTTTTAATGGAGAGCACTGATTTTCAAAAGAACAATTTTGAATAAATGAAGAATACTCAGTGATATGAAGTATTTTCATAATACAGAATAATTGACAAGTAATGAGACTTACTTTTTAAATTCAACAATCAAATGCATAATGATAAAACTCAACTTTTTCATTATTAAATAATATATAGGAAAGAAGAAAGTATCTAATAATATTCGTTCATTTTTCATATTTTGCGGAAACTTTATGCCAGTTTATAGAAGAGCAATGATGATGAAAACAAAGGTATAAATTAAATAGGTAATTAAGTGAATTAACAAACTAAAAAATAAATAATTCGATAATGAATATAGCGAATAATGATGATGAATCAAATAGATCAAAAATAGATGCAAAGAAGTATTGGAAAATGATACCCTTGACATATTTTGAAGGTTATTTCTACATTAATTTAAGTGCTCAAATAGCTCCTTACAGAGAAATACAGAACTTTTTCCTAAATCAAGTTTTCTTCATTTCTCTCAACTCTAAATGCCTTTCCTTCACAAATTTAATCTTGTGGTTAGTTAATTAAAAAGAGGTCAGCTGACCGAATCTTACGCTCTTATAGCACTACCAAAACAGCAATGAGATCATTGCATTATTAACTCAATGAAACAACACCCAAAAAACACCATCAAAAATACTTCTCGATTCAATTTAATGAATGTTATCAAAAAATAGCACGTGGGAATGAATGTACTGCATAAAATTGATCTTATTATTTTTGGATGTACGTATCTTTCTGACTCATTGCCAAAAAAAAATTTTTTTAGCAAATTAAAATTTTAAGCGACTAAAAAAATATAATTGCATGGTAGTCTTATCTATTTTACTAGCTAGAAATATTGAGTAGCTTATAGCTACGATTTCTGTATTATATTAGACTCCAGTTTGAATCTATCTTAACAGATAAAAGAATTTGTGAATTATACATGTCACGAGAAAAAAGTTATATTGCTGAAGCAAAAATCTTGCTTACACAGAAATTTTACTTTTTTTACTTATGTCAGTTTCAGAGAGTAACACAGAATTAATTTTCTTCCTTATAGTTATAAAAAGATTCAATTTTATGAGAAAGAATTATAACTCACAAATTGCATGACATATAGTGTCAGCAAAAATACCCAAGACATGAAGTTATTCTAGCAATATATTGCTGATTTTTTATATATCTACACATATATTTTGGAATTCAGTAACATTTCAAGCAAAGCGTTAAAAGTGAAAAACTAATAGAAATGATTTGATGAAAAAGATTAATAAATGTCATGAAATGTAAATATACACAATTCTTTAGCAGAAAAAAATGAGAACGCCAGCCAAATGAAACATGCTCAAAAATTAAGATGCTATAAAAAAAGGACAATTATAATTAAGGTAACTTGCTCAATCATGACATACTTCGTATGCGTGAATTTTTCTGTATGTGAGCTTATATATGTGCTCATTCTCGTGATTACGCATTATGTATACGGGTATATTTGAGCATTTGTGCTACATAAGTATAAACGTGAGCAAAAACGAGAGTTCCTGTATAATACTCGAATGAGCAAAGGTTAGTGCGCATTTATGTTTATGTGCATATTATGATTGAATAGCATCGAGAAGGACCTTGACATGTATTTAGGTTTGAGCAATTGCTTTTCGAACCTCATTTACCGCAATCGTTTTCTTCAATGATTCATTAATTCATGTAGACAGACAAATATGCATGCATACATGTGTGTTTAGTCTCATTGCTGACCTTTGTCTATTCATATACAAACATGAAAAATACGTATACTCTGACAATTAGTTAGTTGCGCAGACACAGAAAAGAAAATTGATAGATAATAGCCTGTGTAAAATGAGTTAGACAAAACTTGCAACGAAATACATATTTACTTTTAGAAGCAATAAATAAACCTAAAACTAAACCTATAATTCCATTGCTTTTTTTTAGTAGCGACATTAAAACCATTCATTTTTATTTCAACCTTTCTGCGAAAGATGAAATATATATATTTATTCAAATATATATAACATTGGAGAAAAAAAATGTACGTCAGACGTACCTTATTGCACTATCACAGGATGGAAAAGATTTACTGATCACTGCTTCAAAAGATAATTGAACAGTGTGAATTAACTACAATGGTATCATTCTGTAGTGCAATAAAAAACATGGAATGTATTAATGAAAAATTTTTTGTTTGCTTATTTCTCACTCCATCTGTATGATTCATGATAATCAGAAAAACTGATCTTTAGGCTGGGAATTAGTTTTATTTTAAGACATTTTGTTCAACATTATATTATCGCCTGAGCATTGAAACCATTAATATTCATTTGAAGGAAGATTTTAGCGTTTTAAAATTATTAAAATGAAAAAGCAATGATTTCTTTCATTGTGAATTTAAATTAGTTAGCGCACATAAATTCTCACGGTCTTGAAATTGAGTATTCAAAGAAGTATTTATGTAAACAAAAAATGGCAAATTCTTTATTTGAAATATCACAACCAATACTTCAGAGAAGCAGTAAATGGGTAGATCAATAAACCAAATGACGGTATGTTTAGCATTATCTAGAAAGATTTATGATTATAATTATGCAGCTATAAAATGACATTGAAACGTTCGTTGGTGAATCTTCCCAGGTTATCAGGTATAAAAATGATGATCCTTATATCGATATTGGGTTAGCAGCTACAAACATTCCACCAATTTGATCATTTTTTTTAAATAAAATTAACAAGAAAGACCTAAAGTATAATTAGCATTTTTGCATTGTGAGGAAGAAAGCTGAATCTCTCATATGATTAATTCAGCAGCATGAATTTTAGAAACAAATCAAAGAAACACAAAAATTACACGCATTGATTTTCCAATTTATCCATTTCTCCCTTTTTTGATTTTTTCTTATTTTTCCTGACTAACCATATTCTCCTTGTTTCTTCCGCAATAATGAAATATTTTTTGATTCCAAACACACTGTATCATTTCACCGCCTCATGTATGTTCACAACAGTATTCTGAGATAAAGTCGATCCTTGCATGCTGCTTTATTTGCATATTTCCCTCACAAGTCTTATTATAGTCAACTTATTCTACATGCAAAATATTTCGATAATACCACAGAATTATTATTCCCTTAAAAACGGAAAATTGTAAAAATGTCACTACAGTACTTTGCACAAGTATTACTAACGGAAAATTGGAGCAAGAAAACTATAACAACCAATCATCCGTAGCCTACCGTATCTTATCAATTATGTTTTGCAAACAATTCTAGCAGCTGTACTCACCACACATGCATTCCTTTTAATGTATGAACTTAACAAAAAAATTTCAGTCTCAATAAATTTTATTAATCGAACCATAATCAAACTGTAATAAAGTAATTAAATTCATTCATAAGCAGTATCTTCATTAAGAATTGTTGTTTTTTGTTTTGGCGAATATAAAAAAGTAGTGAGTCTTTGGCAAAGTCAAAATCGGAAAAGTGGCAATGAAATTCTCACATAAGAATGAGATGCAAAACAACTCATTATATCCAGTTTAGATCGAATCGACATTCAAACTGAACTGAAAAATTTGTTAAATCACAGATATATATTAGACAAACTAATATCTAGGTTAAATTTTACGCTAATCTTACAGTTAGTTGCTCTAAATTGAAATCTTCTCAATCAACGAACTCTAAGGGATAACAATATCACCTACCTTACTGTTTTTAACTGAAAATTCATGTCTTTCTTTTATGATTTGTAGGCGGCTATTAAGTAAACTAAAACCGTGATAAAAGTGTTAGTTATAGAAATGTCACTTGAAGCACTCATGGTTTTGCTTTCCAAGAAAAGTTGGAATTTAATTGATGTGCAGAAAAATGCACCGATCTCGTCTAAATCTTTTGTAGCTCAAGCTCTCATATTTTTTTTAACTCTTTAGTTAGATCGTTCATATCTATTTCACATCAGCTATTTTATCCTTATCTACTAGACTGTAGTTATTGACTTGCACTAGCGCTCAAAAAATTTATTGAAGTCGTCTCGCCCAATCAAGAATTAGTTTGAATAATTTAAAATTTTTACCTTGTGTGTACTACAACAACCATTGCTCCATTCACTAGGCCAATATTTTCTTTCATGTTACTGTGTTCATCATCAAAAATATGAGCGATCAAGACTGGTTACATTTTCTTTTGTTTTTTATACTGTCGTGTTTCTACATACGTATTTCCATCGTATCTTTTAAGTAATTACACATTTTCTACTCATGTATGACAAGATCTCAGGAAATAATCTGAACCACGATGCAGTCGGTTTTAAAAATTGGTGAGACTTACGACCAAAATACGCAAATAAAAGCAGCATGCAAGGGTAAAAATATCGATCGACTTTGATTCGATATATATATATGGTCCCAATAATGCTATGCAACTTATTGAAGTAGTTACCAAATTTTTCTATAATTCAGGTGCAGTGAAATGGTGAAATGATGAATTGAATTACTTAAGATGATACCCCTGACAAGAAAGACGATATCATTGGGGATCTTAAAACTAGTGAAAATTTCAAATATCTTATGATTTATGGGACTCCTCCAATCAACTATCTTGAAATTCTATTAGAAAAACAGAGAAAAAGAGCTTGAAGATTTCGGAGATCATTTATACAGAGCATGCAACTGCCCAGTTAGCTGAGTAAGTTGTCAAGAAGATAAATGTCTTCCGTGCATATTTGTCAGACTGTTTGCATTTGAGCATTTTTGAAATTGAGACACTATAAATCATTAGAAAGAAGCCACGGAAGTCGGCAGTTTCAACAAAGGCAGAAAGCATAGCATATCGGTAACTGAGTGAAGAATGAAATGATGGAGGCAACGCTGCTGTTGACAAGTGTGCAATGGAAAAAAAAAAAAAGAAGTAGTCCATCGAGGCGGCTTAAAAGATTCTACAAGTATGATTGATTACAAATAGACGATTGCTTCCAGCGGTCAGTCTCTTTGTGTTCTTCTCCCCACTAGCAACTATTCATGAAATATTGATTCTGCAGAAGCAAATTTCTACACTTTTATGCACAGATTACCCTTTGTTTTTATGACTGTGCAAGTATATGGCTTACTGGAAGAGATTTAAGAAAGAGGAAGTGAGGAAAAAATGTTGCATTCTATTATTTGAGTCGTCAAAGGTGCAGTCAATAAATTTTTTTCACAAATGATATCTACTAGCATGAGCACTTCCGTATTTGATTAGTTCTTGTGAAGTATCAATTAAGGCCATGTATTGCGAGTAAAAGTAAAAAACTGAAGTATCAGAAATTCAGTAACGTGTTAATTTATGAAATAAAAGTTCATTTCAAATACCAAGTAATTTATAGACTTTCATAGTATATGCATTGTTGCATTTTTTTCTTCTCGTTGTGGTAAATTTGTCATCAAAAATCAGTATTTTGAAATTTATCATCTGTGGGGTATTTAATACTTGAACTAATTATTTTGCAAGTTCACGCTTTTAATTGGTTTATATGGTAGTTGCTTAATCATGGAAGTGCGGTAATTTTCTAGTCATACTGCCTGTTGATGCCATTTTTGTCAAGATCAGGAATTTAGACATTTTTCGACTATTTTTGTGGTTAATATTATGTTCTTTCTATATCAGTGTTTTGGTGATTTGTTAATGAAAACTGATTTGCAAAAGTATTTTTCATCAACAAAAGTTAATAATTCATCTGTTGATATTACAGTGAAAAAAAATGAGCATTGTGCTTGATCATTTGTACAACAAACACTTTTCCTTCATAGTTGCTACGATAGATATTAATGCAGGAAAAATAATGAAATGAGTTCATTACTAATTATCATAACTTTCTAAGTCTTGTTAACTTAATCTTTCTTACTGTTCTTTTATAGTAAATTGTGCAAATTGTTTGAACGATTTCTATCTGTGTGAATTATTCATCTGTAAGTTTCATAAATTATGCATCTTTAAATATTAATGGATTTTTTTTAATACTTTTTGCAAAGTTATTCAGACCAAAATTAAAGGGCACCTAAAGTAACGATGACTTGATTGCTGTATTAAGTCTATAAGCAGATTAAAGACTTATGACTCTATGCATTACATTATCTTTATTAACATTCGTAAAGATTACACATCATCAGTATGAGCGAAAAATTAAGAAAAATGAGGAGATTTACATTTGACATCATTCCATGTAATAAAATTCTGAAAGCTTTTACTCTGCAAAATTGATTTTGAAATTTTAAAAATTACCACCGAAGACGTTAAGCTATTCAAATGATCGAGTCTTTGCGTATTACTCTAGCATCCATTTTATGCTATCGCCGAAAGAATTCAACGCTGAAGTACCACTTTATTACCTTAATTTCTAGAACCAAAATATTTTTGAAATTAAATTTAATCAGAATTATTTTTCAGAAATGATCTCGAAAAATATCACAATCGAACTTATTATCAAGACAGTGGTATGCTTGCTAGCTTAAAAAATTTTTGACCATCATCATTATTTCTGATTACTGTTAAGTCACCCTTCAAAAGCTTAGAGCGTTACAATACGTAAGAAAGGGTTTCAAAAAAGTCAATAAATTTTAAAATTGTCATTTTTTCTCTATTATTATTGCTTTCTTCCGAATCCAACTTCTCTGTGGTATTTGCATAGTCTCGAACTTTTACTTTTTTATTTAATTTGAAAATTAATTTTTCAGAACTGATGTCTTAACCTAGTTTTTACATTCAAACATTTCAATTATGTACTTAAATGAAGTTTATATGCTGTTAATCTCATAAATTTTCTCGTTGTGTACGTCATTTTTAAAGTCACTTTTGTATTGAAAATTAAATCATCAATTTTGTTTTTTTTCAGTAAAATTGCAAAAAAAAACGAGTGGTGAGCAAGATTACCGAGCTAAGAATATTGAGAACGATCATAGATAAGTTTTTTACATGGTGTAGGAATGAGAAAATTTGTTTAAAGCTTATAATAAAAATAAATAACAAATTGAGTGAAATTAACTTGAAACAAAACGACACTTGTCGTTTTGAATAATTAAAAAAAGTTTTAATTAGTTCGTACAGTATATTACGACAAAATTAATATTTAGAAATCAAATTCAAGCTCAGAAAAGTAAGAAAGAAGAACTCGCAAGACATGACAAGCTTAACAAATCAACTTCATGCACTCTGGAATTGAAGTCACTTGGCATCCAAACTAATGTTAGTTATTAGTTAGTTAATCCTATGTGTTTCTGTAATTTATAGTACTATTAAATTTATCTTTTATAAGCTTATAACACAATATGAATAGAACAATAGAATTTTCTTAAATTTCAAAGTGATAATGACTGGTAAAATGGTATAACAAACTGCCTCGTAGTTTCCTATCTTTCACAGTACCGACGGACAGTTAACTAGTAGCCAACAAAGCATTCCATTTTTATTGAAGTACACATTGAGTTCTGTTTTTTCTAAGATAGAAAAGTAGTGATAAATTATTGCGACAAACATTTGGGTTGCTTGAATTGAAAAACTGAAATAATGACATTTTATGGCTTTGCTTCATGATTAAAAATGGTATGGTGTGTTAAACGTTTGAAAATCAACAAATCTGGACTTTTGGATTGCCAAAGTTAAAAGAAAATAATTGTTTTTCTCAGACTTTTTGATCTGCTCAAAGTAATCAAATACGTTCGATTTTCATTTCATTCTATAAATTTTCAGAACAGCTGTACATCCATTACAAATCCAATAATTACGTCAAAAGCCACACAGACTTCATACACCATTGATGATGACAATACTAGTAGTGAAAGCGAATCTGAGGAGTCTTTGAAGGTATACGATCTATTTTTGAAAACAATTATCATCCAAATGAATTGTTAAATATTTATTAATATTAATGTCAAGCGTACACAAACAGTGAAAAATATTGACAGTTGCATTACATGCGGTAAAATTTACAAATTATCACCGAATTAAGTTCTGCAATATATAAAGTTGTTCAAGTGAAATTTTTAGTGCAGCAAGCATTATAATTGACCTTTATTGATTAGTTTAACAAAATTCACAAAATGCCACAAATTATACATGTAGTAAAATTCACTGGTAATATCAACAATGTCAGATCAATATGTATATGTACATTCAATCAGTATAGATGAATTTTAAAATTATCTTTCGAATGGGAACAAAGATGAAAAGGTTATAGGGTAATTGGTACGCAAGATGTTTCTCTATTATACACTTTGAGCTCAAAAAGCTTTATTAAGAACATTAACTTCTCTACATATTTTTCAGCTTTTACCTCTTTTCTAACTCACATCTCAAACGCTGTATTAAAGAAAATATCTTTCAGCATCAGGCATGGAAGGACGCTAAATTTTTTGTGACAAGTCATCTTATTGCCCAGTGTCTTGAGCGTCCTCATTAAGCAGAAATATGATGCCTCAAAACCAATTAATTATACTTGCATTTCGTTTAGAATCGCTTAGTTGTAGTGCGATTTATTATTGAATACTGGCAATTCGTTTACTGCGAAAGCAAATACTAATGACAGTTGAAGTGTGAAGATGCATGTTATTACATTGTTTGGGGTGATAGGCTGTCAAGTTTTACCGTTCTTTTACTAAAAATATTTCTGACTTGTCAAAGCTGATTTCAGAAGTGTTTATTCATTTATCATATCTGTTGAGAGTAATAATCGAAATACCACAAGGTTTACTTAAGTCATACTTTATATACTTACAAAAAGATATTAAACAAGATATAGTTTCGATAGTAACTAAAATATATCGCAAAACAGCAAAGTAATCTGTGGGAACTTTGGCTTCTTCAAATATTGTCCCATGCTTACTTGTAGGCCAGCATATCATAATCAGTGTTACAATCACTGCAGCAATAAAAACCACAAATGCTAAAAAACTGAACGACAAAATTTGATTTGGTATTATTAAGTTGAGATAAAAAGGAATGTAAAAAATATAACTTACATTCTTTGTGATCGTGCATATATAATATAAAATAGAGTTGCAGAAATCCACAAGATTATTAAGATGGCAACACCAATACCAATATCAAAAATTGGAATTACCATTACCTGGAAGTTTTCCACTAATTTAATTATGTAAACAGTGCATTTGAGAGTTTAGAATGTCTGTTTTGTAAATAATTTTTGACAAGCATTGATGAGACTATAAGTAAGAAATGGATTTGAAATAAATGAAAATTGAAATGCTCTCGGAATGTTTTTTAGAGCTAAAATATTCTGATCATATATGTATTATATAATTTTAGACAAAATAAGAAAGACTTTATGATAAATGCTTTATACTACATTACTTTTGGATTGGAGAAGGTGACTGCTACTGAATATATTTCTGTTCAAGAGAACATGAGATTTATGCACGGTAAATGATATTTTATTACAAAGTTGCTGTGTTAGAATCTCGAAAAATTTAGATTATCAGCATGCACAGTTCGCTGCGTCATTTCTTCCCAAACTTAAGAAACTTTGAAAAAGCCCATAATAGTTTTATTTTGTATCAGACTACCAAGTTTTACTAATGCATTAAGGTTGTCACATTACAGAATTGAGATCCCAAGACAAATCAAAATAACTTTTACTGGTGAGAGCTAAAGTCAATAGTATTTTGGTGCTATAGAAATGTTAGCTTTTGTTGTTGAAGAAGAGTGAATATAAATACACCAAAAAAAGATTTTACATATGTTTGAAGTGACTTTTAAATTCGAAAAAAGTATTACTAAGTAAAGTTTTGCCTCGCAAGTATTCCTTTAGAAGCATGTAGTTGTTGACATTAATTACCTAATGTTTCCTCAAAATGCTCAGCACTGCAAACCAAAAGGCAGTATATATTTATCCTTAGAAGGATTGATTAGATTAACAACTTGAATTTAATTGACTGAGTTTATATTAATTTGACATAGACATACCTACTGAAATGATTCTTACACCATAGATAATTGTATTTTTTTTTAATGCACACTTTAGGCCACAATTGACATTATTATGGAATATAAAGTTATGATTCATAGATATTTTATCGTAGTATTTCATTATAATCAGTTAATGTGTATTAGTAAAACAAAATTTTGTACATATCATAAATGGATGGGACAGAAAATACTTGGCTTATTTTAAATATTAAATAAAATGTAAGTAGACGCATGCACATAGGATGTTTTACATTAACCCCAAATAGCTTGAAAGTAGTACATTTGAACTGGTGAAGAGCAAAACCATAGCAACCAGAATAATTTACCAAATCAATAAAAGTAATAATTTGAAAAATAAGAGGAAAAATTACTGTGTAAAGTGATTCTGAATGTTTGGACAGAGTAAAATAATAGTAATAATTAATGGTAGAGGAGCAAATTAAATAAAGAATAATTTGTACGCTTTGCTTGTTAGTTGCCGTTGGAAGGACAAACTTTCAAGAAAGTCATAATGAAGTATCAATATGAAGTGTTAATAAGTAAATGCACTGAATGTAAGTTAAATAATATAGGCAGCAAAAAAATAATGATGTAGACATTTTTTGCTAAAATAATAATTTCCACTCATTCAGTTTTGAGATATTTGCAAGGCTATTGAGCTTTAATATACTTACTAACAGATTCAATTTAATTTTTATCCTACTGTGAAGATTAATAAGTAATATAATTCATAGAACTTCAACGCTATCAGTGCTGTGATGCACATATGAAAAAAAAATTTTCATTTGTAGTCAATATGCATTTAGCAATCGCTAAAATAACGTTTGTATACTGTGAAAAAGAAACAGCTCATGATTAAAATTTGTAAGAATAAAAAAAAGTGTAGTAATGAAGGAAAAAGTTACTACAATAAAAGAAGAAGTAAGATGATTGGAAAATTAAATTGGCATAAATTTGAAATCAGGATCTTACAACGATAACCTTCCATACAGTGTCCTAACATTTTATTCGTGATGTAATATGCGTTTAAATTTTCATATTTAAGCTATTGTTTGTTATGTGAGTGATGCGTAGTGGTTGTTTGAGTTATGGGCTATTGAGAGTTGACTGTATAGTAACAATTGATTGTGTTTCATATGGTTAGAAAATGTAGAGTGTAGGAAGATTAGCACTGGTTAGACGTGAAATATGAGGGTGCATTTATATTTATTAATGTGATGTAAATGAGAGAGATTTCAAAATTTCATTCAGTTCAAAGAGTTGATGAGCGAAGAAAAAAATGCCAATTTTTTTGCTGTACATATTCCGTCACCCAAAATTGGACAACCATCAACAGGTGCTGTGTTTGAAACTTTAAAAGAAGCATCAAAGTTCGCCAACTCTCCAGATGGCAAAGCAAAAGGTTAGACGAGCAAGATTAGCTCAGGTTTTCTTTCGCCCTGCAGAAAATTAAATCGAAATTGTAAACTAGTTTTTTTATTTGCTAGGTGCGCGTTTCAAGCGTTTTCATAGTCCAAAGGATGCATTGAATTATGCAAAACATGGTGATTATTTCTACAACAGCCCTAAAGCAGTTCAGAAGCAACATGTATCAGAATCATGTGGCATCTTTCCATCTGTTTCTCGCATTATGCTTAGTCGTTTGAAACGTTCAATTGAGGCAAAAGTATGTCAACATCTTTTAAATTATTAGACCTATCAATTTTATCTATTTGCGTTTTTTTTTATAGCCTTTATCTCTATTTCATGTTTTCCTTATGGTCTAGGATGATGAAACATTCACTAAAATGGTCTCGGAAAATCCTCGTTACTTAATCAACATTAGCAGTGATACACCAACAATTGTAGTTGAGGGTTTTCGTTACAATGCTCTGCATGTAGCTTCCAAATGTGGTAACTTTAATGTGGTTGAATACGTTCTTAATTTCGTCTGCGACATTGAGAAGTTACTTACTTTATATGGTTTGTTAATTAATTGATATCCAGTTTTTTATTATATAGGTGGATTAAGCAAAGCTTTTAAGCCTTTTCAAGAATATTTCGATAATTCTAATGATCACTCTGATAACAGATAATTCTGAGTCACGCTTTTCAAATTGGAAATACTTTAGTTCCAAAGACTTAGTTTTAGAAACATCAGAAGAAAATGTCAGGATGCGTTCAAATATCCTTCTTGATTGTTATCTTAATATGCCGGATAAAGGATGTCATGATACTCCATTACATTTTGCATCCAAATTTGGGCACTATGGTATTGTGCGACTTTTACTAAGTTACAATAAGTGTCATAAAAACGCGATTAACAAGTAAGTTGTATCAATTTTCTGAATTGTTTGTTATGTTTTAAATTACTTATTAAATTTTGGAACATTTCAGTCATCTAATGTACATCTCTACTCTTAATGGCAGCAAAAAATGTAGAATTGAAAAATAAGTAGAGTTTGTCAAAATAAAAAATGTAAATGATGTGTTTTGCTGAATCATTATGAAAGAATTTTAAAATATCATTCGAGATTGTTTTTCTCTCAAAGATTAATAATTTAGATCTGGCTTAACTGCAGCTCAGATTTGTTGCTCAAGATATAGCGGTTTTGATAAAAAAAAGCTCCTTTCCAAGATTTCGGCTCTTTTCACCTCTTTTTTCGTTTCTCTCTATCGCATGACTGACAATTATCATTCACTCACCATCCGACTTTCCAGTACGGTTATCGCAATTATTATTTTTTGGTTCGATTTATTGTTTACCAGTCTTATTGGTAAGATAGTGTATGTTCTACTGCTGTTTCAGCAAGCATTTTTTTAAGGTGAAGTGCCGGTCCTTACACTTGAACCTGGATTACAATCTCAGCAGCATATGTTGGCTTTCGAAACTTGTGAACTTGCTGCATGCGCTGGTGACTTGATTTTTGCATATATGGCATATCAGTTGTTTGTAATCGTTTGTACTAGAGCGTAATTAAACAAATACTTTCGTGCATTTATTATTGATGTTATTCATAATCTAACTAGGACGCAATTACAATGTTGTGGATGTTGAAGTTTTTTTTGCTATAAATCAGTATTTCAGTCGTATTCCTTTGTCCCAATAACAATTCTGAATTGTTTTAGGACCGTTTTCTGTTGAAACTGTGGCAAGAACTTTTTATGAAACATGGAAATTGGAAGAAAGGGAATGTCGAAGGTCAAATCCTAGAAAAGGTGCTGAACGAGTTGGGCGACGTCTTGCTCAGGAGTATAAAGTGACATGGATGGAACGCTGGAATTTTTCCAATAAATTAATTGATTTGAACTCTTTTATTGGTTTGTCTATTTTTTTAATTCTCCTATTATATCTGTATTTTATTTTCTTCCCTTGTTTTGTAGCCGTTGATGCGACAATACTATACAAATGTCGTATTTGCAAGAATCGATTTGTACAAATCGATTCTTGCAAATACGAATATTTTATTTTGATTACAGGACTGGAGGAGCTAAATCGATATCTTGTAAATATTAGGTTGCGTCCTCAACCTTCCTGTCTTTCTCACTTAGTTTTCGACGACGACAGTGATGATAGTAATGAAAATAGTAGAACTCAATACTCAAAAGATTATTCCGGTGTCGTAATCAAAGATAGTAAAGCTGTCAAAGATGATAATGGTGCAGATAATGCCTCAGTTTCATCTTTGACAGAATTAGTTGAAAAGTAAGTTCTCCATCCGTATTTCTAATTTTTGAAATATGCAGTATAGTTCATATGTCACAATTTTGTACTATTTAGTAATCATTCATGCTTTCGTTTTATTCAGGGTTAAATTTAGTAATTAGTACCAAATTTTTTTAATACTTATATTCATAAAATTGAGAAACTAGTATGATTCATCTAGAAATTTTTGGCAGTTCAGAATTTGCTTTTGACAGGACACTGGACACAGGCGGTGATTACGTACGTGGGTACTTGATTATTATTATTTTTTTGTGTTTGCTTGCTTTAGTCCTCGCTTTATCACTTTATACTACTTTAATAACTATAATTCATATATATCAATTATAGGTCATCATAACTTTTATTTCAAGTTTACGAGTTGTTTTTGAAAATAGTTCAAAATTTTGGTTCATTAATCAGTTTCAAAGAATTACATAGTTGTTCGCGTAGTTTCTATTAAAGCGCTTTTTCTTTAATTTGATATCAGTTGTGCATGATTGAGTTATGTCTAAGATTTTGATGACCTTAAAAATTTACCTTTTTTAGTTCTGTAGTAACCTTTTTAGTATGGATATTACTTTTGACGTAATCTTAATTGCATTTATTTCTATACGTAATTTATTATATGCTTCCATTTTTTTCATTTGCTTCTATTACATTTATTACATTTCTAAGATTAACAAGTCAGCTTTTGTATGCATTGTAAATGCTCAGGTTTCTTACATTTTTAAACAAAATGTAATCGGTTTCTAGATTGGCAAATCTGGATTTGAACACATCGACATCCGACGATCTTGATTCAGGTAAATTTGATTGTAAAAATGACTTCATTAATACTCTTTGTTCCCAGTTTTTACCAGCGATTATAGTTTCTGAATTATAGAGCACCAATTGACGACTGATGAAACTGACGCTGATGCTTTTGATTTTGATTATTATACCCCGCCGTCTTCTCCTGATCCAGTTTACATTTATCAGGGAGTTCCATCGAAAGAAGATGAAGAACTTGCACTTGCACTTTCCATGGTTAGTTGGGCAGTAAATTTAAGTAATCGGGAATTACATTCAAAAAAGAGTTACTTTCGAAAGTGTTTTTTATTAATTATTCATCACCGACTGTGTGCACTTGGTGATCTATGTTATATCGCATCGTTGTTACATTTCATTCCCTCGCATTTACTTTTTCTTAACTGATATTTATTTCTATACATAGACGGTTCATTGCGTTTGCTATTTTATCGATGTTTTATGATCAACTTTTCACTGATCGTTGTTTAATGAGTGCTTTGCTATGTTATTTAGATCAAAAATCAATGTATATTTCGAAGTTTCGATTTAAAACGGTTTTGTTAAGGTGAATGAACAGCTTTTGAAGAATTTCGGTGCAGTTACAGAATATTTGCGACATGTGCGTAATGTGCCAGAAACAGAGCGCTCTCGTTGGCCGCATACGGATTCTCCACGAGCAAAGAGACGGAGAGTATAAATTTGAAATTTCACTTCTACAAACTACCAGTATTTACTTCTCTCTGTGCCTTTGTTCATGTAACTTCTATTCTATAGATACATTCCCAAATACCAATTTGTGTCTTATTTGATCTCGTGACCAAGTAGAATTTAATGAAGTTTGTGAAAAGTGAGTATTAATCATTGATTATAAAAGTTTTAGTATTCAAATATTGTATACTTCAGAATATTTCTATCTGGAAGAGATTTTTATTTTTCTGTGTTTGTTAGAGCACAAGTTTGTTGAATAAGTATAGCGTGTAAAAAACAATTACGTGTCCGTTCAGTCACCGGTTTTAACTATCAATTTGGATTAATCATTCCTTCAAAGTTTAATATTAGGGATTTTCTTACTGATAACAACGAATAATAATAATGAAAATTAGAGGTCATCCTCAATTTTGAATGATGAGTGATTTCTAATTTTTATTATTATTATTCGTTTTGAATGCATTGCTGTCATCATTATAGTCATGAAAGAAACCATTCATTTTTCAGTTTTTGAATAAAAACTGAAATGGTTTTGGGGTTCCGACATTTTGTTTTAAAGACACAGCTCGACCATCTTTAATAGATCAAAGAAAATACTTGTATTACTCATGAAGACTATTTGTTTATTAGTAGTTTCTGTTGTTTAAAAATTCAGTAGTTTTCACTTGTAACTGTGAGTATTTTGAGTCATTCTCGGTCTTATTGCTCTAGTCTACATGTATTAAAATGGGTTCATTACTAGGACATGCCATAAATTAGAGTCATTATGTTATCCTTATCAAAAAGCAAATGTTTTCATATTCTAAATTCAATCGATCACATAATGTCATTTTTACTGTGAAGTCATAAAACGTGTAAGTTCAGAGTGTATCTATTACACCAATACAAACTGCGATATAAAAGAGGTATTATTTTGCGTAATAAGCGTTTTTTACTTATTTGATATGTATCACCTTTATTGATAGAAAATATTAAGCCTTCAATTTTTTCAGTTTAAGATGAAACTGATAACATAGCATAATTGCATGGAAATCATAAAAGAAGCAATGAAATTTTATGTCTTTATGATGTATTAATACATTGTGTTGGAAAATTTAATGACTGATGCATTATTGAGTATTGAAAAGATTGTAAGCTGTAATGTATTGGAATTTAATGATTGTATAATATGAAGACTTGAGATATGATGTTGTTTGGTATTTAGCAAGTGGTATGCAATGCAATAAAGTTTTAATTTTCAGAATGCTAATGAAACGTAAGATGGAAAGATGTATAGCATACACTGATGGTACTTGATAAAATAAAAGTTTTTAACGAATATAAATAAGCAAAAGTAGGAAGAAATATGCATATAAGATTTCCTTGTCTTATTAGGTATATCCTATCTTTAGGGAATAACTGCGATAGACTTTACTGATAGATAGCTGGAGGAATAAGAAAAGGAAGGAAGGAAAGAAAGAAGATGGTTATAAATAATGCAGCAGTATAGCAAGTATGATGTTCTAAGCTAAACCAAGCAAGATTAAGCATAAAGCTTTACTGACATTTGCATGTTTTAACATACATCCATTTGCATCGATTACTTTTTGTATACTTTTATGCATAGTTATTATTCATTTAACTAAAAGTATTCCATTAAAGTTTAGTGCAATGTATAGAATTGTGTAGGTAGAAGTAAACATTTTGTATTTAAATTAAATAAAATAGATTGGAGTTTTTTTCGCACTCTCTTTTTTACAACAAATGGAATTGAAAAAAGTTGAGGAAATAACCGTAGCATTTAATTCCAGATTTTATCTATTATTCATTAAAAAATTGCATGAATAGTGTAAGAGACGGTTTGAATAATAAAAGTTTTGCTTTTGACTTCTTGACTGCACAAAATTATTTAGTGTAAAGAATAAATAAATGATAAAATAAAAAAGTAAAGAGTGTAGTGCGAAGCTAAATTTTTCTTGAATGTATGTCTAACTTTGATATCTTTGACTAAAATTATAATGGCAACTAAGCAGAAAGAAATTACTCTCAAAAGACAGTAATATTATGCACAAATTTTGATCATATTCAAATTACGTATGGCTGTAATATATTAGAGTGAAAAGAGAAAATGAAAAAATAATGCCAAGCATTTCATCCATATTTGCTGATATTGGCAGTAGTAGTAATAAAATCTATTTTTGCATTTATTTATCACATTCATTCAAAAATATGCATTTTGTGGCAGTAAAATAATCACACCCTTTCAAGTACGAATTTGTTTCTTGTATATTCTTTTTTTTCACCTATTCCTTTTTTTTCTGTATTTTGTATTCATGCAATATTTACAACGATATTTTGTATTTTTTAAAATTTTATAAAATTTAAATTTGGTCAAGTATTGCTGCCAAGAGGAAACTGTTATAATAATGATAGTACAGATAGATTAATTATTGTAAAAGTAATTTTAATATGGTTAGATTGATGATGTTAGAAAATAATGTATTATTATAGTCATATTCTGTATTATCTTAAACACTAACTGTTTAGATCAAATATTTAATTATAATTCACTTTATTTTATTTATTCATTATATACTTGCATGAATTTTAATTTTGTCTGCCTTCAGCAATGAATGGGAAATTTATCAAATTGCTGAGAGAATTAAGTCGTTAATACTTACTTGTCTGCCAGGCAAATAGCATATTCAATACTACTGAGTGTAGTAAAAGGAATAAATTATCTAAAATTGCAATTTTCGAAGTTTTTTATTTTTATTTTTTTCATTTAACAATTTATTACAGTTAGTGTGTTAGTGTACTGTTTAGTTATTTATTTAATTTTAATGTGATTATTTGCATAGTGAAGGATATATATGCATAAGAAATGCTCACTAACATATGCATGAATTTTTATTTTTACATATTAATTAGTGCAATTTATTTAACCAGTTATTTATCTATCTATCCATTTTGATTTTTTCTCTTATATTTATTAATCAAATAAGTTAACAAATGCTTACCAATATTTTTCTGTCATCCATAATTAGCGACATTAATGACAACAATAGCAACTGCAATTGTATAAACTAAAAATAAAACTTTTTGCATACATAATTGCCATTCCAAAAATAAATAGTCATCATTTTATATCTTTCCAACTTTTTTAACCACATAGTAAACGAATAATGAATACAGTCAATTTCTACGAGCATTTTTAGCATGAAAAATTTGCACTGATTTGTTATTTACTAGTTTTTGAGTATCTTAACTAAATCAAGTGAAACAAGCGCATATGCAGATGTAATCTTTTTTAAACTATCTGCGTCATAGTAAAATTGTAATTACACACACATATAAGTTTAAGGACGTTTGAAACAGACATTGTTAGTAAAGTATATTTATATCTGCATATGGGAATGAAGTATATCTCAAAGTGTCGTCATATTTGAGACTTTTAGACATGTGAACGCAATTTTGCTCGTATTGTCAAGAGTGATTTTTCCTTGTTCGTTTTTCACGTTGTGAATCAATATTTTTTGAGACTCTTATAAAAAATAAAACCTAAAAGTAAAAATGACTTCTAAAATAATTTTAATTTGCTACAAATATATGAAATAATATTTACCTAATAAAGTTGTGTATACTTTTAAAAATTAGAATCTCTATACTTACAATTCATATTTTTGCATTGTATTGTGCACATCTATTGCTGATTCATTAATTAAATAACTCGAAACAAAAGTTTATACTAAATTAGTCTTTGCTGATTGACTTATTCTTTACGATGCGTGCGTTTATTTTTTACTTATTCACTGGTTGCTTGCAAATGCATAAAGTTTGCAGCAAGATTGTTTGGAATTTGCAGATAATGTATTTTTAATTCGCATGAATGCCATTTGCTTGCTTCTATATATTATTTTGTTCCTTCTAAAAGTAAAAAATTTTCATTTGTGCTAAATATTAATATGATTTCGCAGAAAAACTTTATTTACTGATCTAAGCTAAATTTTTACAAACTTGACAATAGCTGATAAGCTTATAAAAAGACTGGCTAAATTTGCTTTCAGTCATATCTAACTAACTAATTGATATTGCAATTTTCTATCCTTCGTTTTTCTTTTTTAAATACTGAGCTATTTCGCTTTGAGGTCATTAAGCTTTGCAAGAGTTAAGCAAAGCTGGATAGATAATTATAGTAGTCACAAACTTACTTACATAGCTTGTCGAGAAAAATTGCTCTTGATTTCTGCACTTGATGTCAAGTTAAAAAGTATTCCTTAAATTTCTTGTCTGCAAACTTTTTACTAGCGTACTTTCAATATTTATTGTGAAGAATGAAATTTTGTTTTCTTTACGTCATTTTTTCTAAAATTAAGTTACAACTTTAAATATTTATGAATGTTTTAAGATTAACGTCATGCTCAGATTACTTTACGTAAAATATTTCAGAGGTTTGTTTTCATATATTGATTGCATGAATGAATAGTTTTACTAATTCATTATCATTATTTTCTATAAATCTTTTACTAATTTTTTCTGTTTCCTTTACTATTTTGATTTTTAATACATTGCTGAGCTAAGATCAGCTCATAAAATTGTTTTTATACATTACTCAATTATATTTCATCTTACATTCATCAAAATTCCTCGTTGAAGTTCATTTTGAGGCAATAGGTGAGCCATAATTAAGATAATTGAGTGACTTATTAAAATTTCAGTATTTGTTATTTTGACTGCAGTTTTTAACTTATAAGCACGTTATTATAATCTAAACGTTCGCCTTTTATTATGGACACTGCTGAAATTTTGTACAATAAAAGCATACCCACCACTGTAAAATCACGCAAGATAACAGCAGAAATAGCATGTTTGTAGAATAAAACAGCAATACATGTAATTGAACTTGCAAAAAATAAGTGAGTATAGTGGATAATATATGAAGTATTTAAAAGAATAAAAGGTGTTTGCATTTTTTTCAAACAATTTATCAAATCAAAATTTGGCAATTTCTGATCTTCTAATAAAATTTACAAAAATAAGATTACAAGAAGTAATGAAATTTAATCGGCTGTAATTTTGCTACTAAAAAGTAAGTAGAAAAAGCTTACAATGAGAAAATGGTTCACATAAATGATGCGTATTTTGATTTCTGTGCATATATTTATTTATAAAACATTGCAGACAAGTAGTTGTAGAAAGCCTGAATAAAAGAAAAATTTTTTAAATTTCTTACTTACAGAAAGAGATCAATTAAAGGTAGAAATCAAATAAATTGTGAATTTGCTAGAATAAGTTATTATTAGGTTAAAGTGGTAATCATTTGTTGGTCTGATTTATATATGTGATTGTGCTTTTAAGGATTTTTTTAAAGAGTAAACTGCTCAGAAGTATATTATAATTTTTGCCGTTTTTATCCATTTTGCATCTCATTTTTTAATATATCAGTCTTTAACGATAATAAAACTTAAAAAATATTTGTAAACAAACAATATTTTTATTAATTTGTAATAATCGCTGTATACTTTTGAAACTTAATAAAGTATTTTTTATCATATATTTTTAACATTTCAGTATTTTTTTACAAATGTTCTTCTAAAAGAAGAAGCATTAGTTGCTGCTATTATTTAATCAAGTAGCAGTTTGAAGCGGTTAATTGGGCATTGAAGGCAGTAAAAGAAGTCAAAGTGAAAAAAAAGAAGAAGAAGCATGGAAAGTATCTCCAGCGGTGTTAATTTTCTCAGACGTCGTTTTAGCTCGCAGGATTTTGAAGAAGAAAACAAAACTGGATCACCTACAATTCTTAATTCACGTACTCAGCAACAACAACAACAATCACAGCAACAGCCTCCTTATGCCCAAAATGGACCTCCGTCAAGCAGTTTCTCGTTAGCTGGTCTTGCTAACAAAGTTTCGAGTGCCATTAGGTATTTTTGAAGTCTAAACTTGATAATCTTATAATGAAATAAATGATTTGCTCAAAAAAAAGTAATTAATGACCATTTCTACCTGAGTGCTACAGTTTTTCATCATTTTTTTCATATGATACTTGTAATAAAATTTTTTTAAATCAAAATAATTATGATTAATATGACTAAGTATGATTATGCTTGCAGTGCTAATTATGAAAGTGTTGATTTTGATAATAAATAGTTAATAATCATAAGTCAAGACAGCAGAATAATTAAAAAGGAATCTCTGTTTATTATGTAAGTTAATAAGAAGGTGAAAATCATTTTAACATGATAATTATGATTTAAAGAAAATACTCTTCCAAAAATTATCCACTAAGCATAAATGAAGATACGATTGACTTAAGCAAATAAACGAAATATTAGTTAAAAAACTGATGAAAATTAGAGTTTCGGCAAAAAAAAAATCCAAATAGTTATAAATTTTTTAGCATAATCAAAATTTGTTCAAATAGTAGTCAGTCAGAATATAATTTCTTTATTTTAGTGCTCCATCATCACCATCAAAACAGTCATTATCAATGTATTCTCAAGTTCAAGGTATTACAAAAAATTTAATGCAAGCAGCTACCAATGCTACATCTCATGTTCTGGGACCACATAAATGTATACTAGTTATTGATGATCAACAAATTGACTGGTAAGTTATTTGTAATTCGAAAGTGATATTTTATTGTTTGCTTGTTTATTATGATTAATGTAGATGATTACAAATGATTTGTAAAACATTTATTCTTAGCTTTCACTTAACCAAGTTTGCAGGGGTAAATATTTCCGACATAATCGTACTGGTTGGCAGTTACGGGTGGAACAGGTAATTCTTTTTATCACCAAAATGTTAGTTAGTAAATTGATACAAGTGGCATGAAAAAATACAGAATATCTAAATAGGATAAAATAATTATTAAGATTTTATGATCGTTAAAACTATCAGTTAACTAATTATCTTGCTCAATACTTAATTAAAAATTATAATGCTTAAACTGTTTGTTTTTTAAGGTTTTTTATGAAATATTTAGTAGATATTCGTACACTGCAAAATTTTTCTAGGATAAAAAGATAGATAATCTTTGTATTTGGATACTTTTAAGCTAAAATTTATAAAATGTTAAAATATTTTATTAAAAAATCTGAAAAAAAAGCAAAAAATTTTGAAATTAGTGATTTTAATTTTAATTTACTAATTTTTGCATTTGACTAGTTGCAGGCTGCATTCTCTGAACTACACGTTTGCTGTCATACGAATAAAAAGTGTACTGTGGAAATTATGGATTATGGAAGGGACAATAGGTATCCAAAATTAAACTCTTCGAATTTTTGAGTATTTAAACAACAAACACCTAAAAAGTTTTTAATAAAAAATTTTTTTTTCTGTGGAATCTCAAGTTCATTATATTGAGATGGTTTCATTTATCTTTCTTGCATTATGTTAAAATCTAAGATAATATACTAACAAAATTACCCAAAAGTTATAGAAATATGCAACCAGATTTTGTACTTATTCGACAGAATGTCAAGAATGAAAAAGGTGACTACACTAATATCGTTACGGCCTTACTGAAAGGAGGTGTACAAACACTGAATAATCCTGAAAGTATTTACATATTCTTGAACAAAAATTGGATGGTATTAATTATATCTTTAAAGTTTTATAATTACTTAATTAAAGCTTAGTAAAGTAGTTTTTGAAATTAAAATAAAATTTATCAGAATGATAATTGAGAACGTTCTTTTTTTACAAGAACGGTAAATTTTTCAACATTTTTATCGGATTTCTTCTTTGCAAAATGGATTTGTGAGCAAATTTATTAAAACAAAAAGGATACATTGAAAGCCGAAATATCTTATATATTTCTTCTCTTCAATTTGTAATAATTTTTAGTCTTCTTTCTGAATTCTCAAATTTGTCACAAAGATATGATTTGAATCTTATGATGTTTCAGTTCCATCAACTGCAACTAATTTGTGAAAATGCTGGACCGAATGCTATGCCCTTGATTGAGCAAACTTACTACCCTTTCTTCGATCATTTTGTAAGATATAGTTCTTAAAAATTCAGTTATTATTTATCTAGTAGTGCACATTTAATTTTAAAAAGAGCATTTTTTTAAAAATATTACTGTAATAAGTTTTGTAGAGTTCACAATCTCGTTTGCCAATGGTAGTACGTGTTGGTCACGGAAGTCATGGTCTTGGTAAGGTATGCAACTTTTTTATTGTATTTTTCTTTTACATTAGTTAATCAGTAATGAAAGTTTACAAATTTCAAACATCATGCAAATAGTTTTGTGCAGACGAAAATCAGTGATGAAAATCAACTGATGGAGGTTGAAAATATGCTACGGTCGATCAAACCAATTGAAGTGGTTACTGAACCATTCATTGAAACAAAATATGATATACATTTACAGGTAGAATAATAATAATTCTATATAGTTTACCTGCAGCATCTCTAAACATTTTTGAGTTTTTAAAGTGAATTTTTAAATTAGATATAATAGAATTATCCATGTTACGAATTCTGCTTCTTAGAGACTTCAGCTGATTTAAACAGTGAAATCGTAAGCTGATTTAAACAGTGAAATCGTAAACTACAATTCTAGAAAATTGGTCCAGAAATAAGAGCTTATATTCGGAAAGGTATATCAAAGGATTGGAAAAGTAATGTTGGTTCAGCAATGTTGGAGAAAATTTCCCCTTCTAATCGGTATAATATTCAAAAATTTGATTTGAAAATATAATTCTTTCTGTTAGTTTCAAAGTTTAGAGCAAAGGTTTGTTGTTAGTTTACTTACCTAGGTGCTGCTGACAGATATTTAAAGTTTTTTTCATAATGAAAACAGTGTTAAGAAGAATTTTTTTTAACGTTCCAAATATCATTTAATCTTGATATTTTGCGTTAAATCAGTTATTATCTGCGAATAACGAAAAAAATTTTTTTTTTTAATTTTGTAAAAAAGTAAATTAAGACAAAAACAGTGGTTGACAACGATATCAGATGCATTTGGTGGTCTTGAAGTATTTGGAATTGATATTTTGGTTGCAAAAGATGGGAGAGAAATTATTCATGATGTAAATGATGTAGTAACTTTGCTTGGTGATACGCAAGAAGACGATCGCAGGACTATTGTTGATCTCATTCAAAATCACATCATTCAATCGTTAGCAATAATTTTCAATTTTTTATACTTTCGAAGTCTATAGCTCTAATTTTTCGTTTCAAATTTGTTTAAAGCTTTCATTATAATAACAATACAATTGTAATTAGAAGTCAACTGACATAGATGGTAATTAGTAATTTGAAGTTTATCTATTAATGTTTCCTAAACTTCGAATATTTAACATAATTTCTTAAGAGCTCAGCGTGTTGTACAACAAATACCTTCTACACGTGTTAATACTGCACCACCAGCTCCGCCACCACGACCTCAATCAACAAACGCTTCACGATCCAGCACTTTGGAGCGAAAAATTTCAAGTATTTTTGTTGTTATCAAAAAAAAGTTTATACTATATGTATTAATTTTTTTAGCGTGATTTTTTTCTAAAAGTTAAACATAGAGATAGTATGATAAGGAAGAGATTTTCACGGGACTTTTTTTCTTTCTCCCTACAGTTTTCGATTATTATCTGCTAGCTATAATAATCGAAAACTTAAGCAATTAATTAAAATATATGTATAATTCCGATGATTTGTTCTTATAAGTATTTCGATTTTTGTAGGAGAAACTGTAGTGAATGGAGGAAGTGATAGATTAGATCTAAAAACCTCAACTGATCAAGTAGCTACAAAATCTCCTCGAATTACAAAACAAATAAGTAAACAAGATAAAGACTTATCAGCAAGTAATCTAAAACAACAGCAGCAACATCAGGATGACACCATGGGTCAATTGAAGCGTACATTTGCTGGTATTTTCGGTGAAGTTCAGTGACTGTCAAATCTTACGCACTAATTTTCTTATCCGCTCTAAAATTTCTTTTTCAAGCATGTTATTCTCTTCCTTTTTGATCTCATGACATTTTAACCTGATTGTGTATTGCTTCTTGACCTATTTATCTATCGCTTTTCTTACCATGTAACCTTATTAAATAATGAATCATTACCTAAAGTTTTCATTGAATCCAACTTTTTGCTATATCTTAAATCGCAGACCAAATACTTTATGTTGAGCTTATATTCACGTGAAAATCATTCTATTTTTAGTGTCAACTGTGTTTGTATGGAATTTTATTATGCATCATATTTTTTATTATCAAATAAGAATATTTTATTCTTCTCGAAAATTTTGGTCTGCAAATTAGTACTAGTCCTTATGTAAACAAACATGGTGCATGCTACTTGCAAAAAAAAAGTAGTCTTGCATTTAGAAGAAAATATTTGGTTCCTATGGTGTCAGAATATAGTATTTATATCTGAAAGGGTCGAAAAGTATAGATGTATTAACAGTTTATATATGAGGTGAAGCTTTCAATTTTCGATAAATGAGTTAAGTATTCTCATTTAAACTTTCAATTTTTACTCACAAGTTAATTTTTAAAAAAGGTCTAAAACGTCAAACTGGTCGAAGTCTGGCTGATTTATTTTATACTGCTTTAAAACTGCTTGTTTATCTTGAGTGAAAGACTAATTAAAACTAAAATTTAGCGTTTGCAATTATAATTATAAGAATTGTGGTGGAATTATGAATAAGATAAAATTAAAAAACAGTTGTATTCAGATAGCAAGTTTAGGGTACCAAAAGAATTGCATTTTGAATACAAATTGCTTAATACAGAATTAAATTTTGCACCGAATGAATAGTAGTAATTGACTTCTGCATTTAATGCATTTCAAATCTTTATCAGATCTCATTTCTTCATCCTTCAATGCTTTTTTTTTCTTTAAATTCCAAATATTTCAGAAAAATTTAATAGTATTTGTTTTTTGCAATTTGTGCTGTTCAAGATAATGAATATTTATAATTAGAGAAGTTTGTTATGCGATAAAAAAGTAAAAAGAATAATACATATGTAACAGTCATACAGAGTTATTCTTAACTATTTGAATTTAATCTTCAATTTACTACTGAATATTTTTATACATTTGATTTTAAGTTTTGAAATTATCGAAAAAGATTAGATAAAAATAATTGTGTACAAAATCTTGCTATCAGTACATGAAACAGTGTAATGAGTACTGTTTAATTCAAAAATATTTCTGGATTACTGTAAGTAGCAGTAAATGGATAATTATAATGACAGTACAATCAATGAAATTGTTGGAATTTGTTGCCAAAAAGTAAAAAATGGCAAAAAAAGTGAAAATTTGGATTCGGAATGATTTAAAATATTTCAATATCTCATGAATTTATTTTCATGAAACATTAATTATTTTACCAGCAAAAGGCGAACTTTGTACTAACGAGATTTTTTTCGAATGTACTATTCTACTGTAACTCTTAATTTTAGGTCATTTGAGTATTTTATACGGTTCAAAGCAAATATCCCAGAATGCGAAAAAGATTTTGGAATTTTAGTCGCAAAAGGAAAGGAAAAATTTGCGCAGTCTATTGCGTAATTGTAAGCGTTATAAGAGTTTTTAAGATGAAAATTAGTGTCATAAAATCATTTTGTAATTAATACACCAAGTATTCTTTAATTTTACAAAAATTGTAGGTCACAAAACGATGCAACATAAATGAAGTAAAATTTATGCATGAAAATTCAATTTTTTACTGTTTCAATAAAATAAAAACGATTTTTTTTAAAGATAAAAAATATTCTTAATTTTATACTTTAATATTCTGATCTTTCCAGTATTTATGCAAGTCAGTATTATCCTTTTAGCAGCTTAATCATTCAGGTTACTAGAAATGGCTTTTCATATACATTGCTACGCAGCTATGAAAAATTAGCAATTTTTGGCAAAAATAAAATAGTTCTGAAACTTTTTTATGCTCTAATCTTTGTTTTTCCAAAATTACTGCTTTAAAATAATCATAATTTTTATTGATGACCCAAAGATCTATACCTGATATAAAATTTTAAAAAAATCATTGTTTATGCAATGCTGTAAATTTATTTTGCCTTATTAAACAATTTCACTAGGGAAAAAAAAATGCTAAAATCAAATTGCATTTTTTTCCCTTCTGATAAATTTCCATCCATTACTGATCATTTTGCATTCAAAAACGTAGGTCTATCATGATTTTTTTTCCTCTTTTTTGCACAAGAAAACATTTCAAAATTTTTAGCATCATTTGTCATAAAATTTTGTCAGTTTCATAAAATTCGCATAAAAATAATCAAAATTCTATAATTCAACTTGCTAAATTAAGTTTTTCTTCAAAGAAACATTTGAACATTTTATGACAATAAATTTTGCAGTTACATTTTACGTATATGAACATTTACTTTCAAAAAAACATTCATTGTCATACTAATAATTGAAAATATGTGTGCATTTGACTAGCAATATTTTTCTGCCCTTGCATAGATTTGCTATACAATGTTATGTTTTGGAAGGCTTCTTTTTGGCTAATCAAAAAAGTAAAAGCCAAAGAATTTTTCTATGAATTGCATTAAAATTTTTGCAAGAAGACAAAAATAAATTTTTCTTGAAGACAAAAATAAATTTAACCATAAAAAATGATAAATTTTGTTATTTTAATGCATTTGGTAGAGTGAATTAAATCTCAAAAGCAAATGCTTTATTTTTATTCAATTTTGTGCAAAAATTATCATGCTTTCTACAAGAGAACGATAACAGATAAAAACCAAAAATTTGATTAAAGATGACATCAAATAAAAAATATAATAAATCTCTTTTTATACTCAATCATTTCAGAATTCTTAGAATAATGCAATGCTGAAAAAACTCTACAAGATTGAATTTCGCTTCCAATTATCTTCATCATAAAATTAGTAAAAGTTTGCTATGAGATTAAAAAGTTTTTTTTGTGAAAAATACCAGAAAACTTTTCAACTGATTCTTAAATTTTGATAAAAACTGAATGTACAGTAAAACTTCATTTCTGCTTAATGCAAGAAACTGTGCAATGTTGTGTTTCAAAAAAGATAAAAGCGATTTTTTAAATATTTGAAAAAAAATTTGAGAGATTTTAAAATTGAAAAGTGAAATTGAAGTATTCCTATTTAAAACTAATTACAACTTTCAGTCATTTAATCATGCACCATACTTTCAACAACTCTTAATCAACTGTTATTAATTGAAAACTATCAACTAATTAGCATTGCATAATCATCAATTTTACAAACTTCTCTAGAAATTAGCTTGAATCTAAAATAGAATTTGCAAATAATAATTCATGAAGCATAAAAAATTGGTTACTGATTGCTAGCAGCAATTCAGTAAATTTTAACATATGTGCAACAGTTGCTTCCTGCAAGGCTGTAAAGCTGAAGATAAATGTTTAAATTGCATTAACAACCTTATTTCTCAATTTTAACGATTATAGAAAATCAGCCATCATCCACTCTATATAATTGCTAATATAAATATTTTTGATTATTATATTCTTCCTCTTTCAATGTTAATTTACAAATTTTAATATACTTTTCTTGATATTATTTTATATTAATTATCACTTCACATTTTTCATACACTTTCATCTTATATACATACATTACAAGTATGTCAATTTTATTTATATTAAAAGTGGACCAATAATGAGCATTTTTTTATTGTAATTACTTATGCAGAAATATACAATATTCTTAGTGATTAATTTTCTTTTAAAAGAAATAATAGTAATACTCGCAGGCAGTTTGTCAATAACATACTATTAATTATTATAATCATTATAATAATTATTATAAGTAGTAGCATATGTAATTGTGTAATAGTATGAATGTTGTTGTGAACAAAAAGATTGTTCCTCGGATCAAATGAATGCCTAACTGGTATTGGTAAAGAAATAATGTATGCAATGAATATAGTTACTTGACTTCTTTTTTTTACATTTTCCAGGAAATCAATAAATCAAAATAAAATAGAAATTTGTGACAAACATAGAAATTAGAAATTAAAATGCTAAAAAATTAATAATTTTAATTACAAAATAAAGTAATATTATCGAGGTTACTTTTTATAAAACATACCGGTTCGTTCTAATATCGAAAATAAGTAATACCAAATTATTGTTCTTATTGTTCTTTCATCAAATAAGTGAATATGTCTGCATTGTACGTATGTTTGTATAAATGACCTTTATTCCCACTGATTTTTTTATTTCTAATATTGTGACCCCATAAATTGAATGAAAGAGATGGTAATTACCATTCTTTCACTTCCACTTTCATTTTCACTTTCACTTTCACTTTCACTCTCACTCTCAGAGGTCATTTATTTTACTTGCTGTACAATGTCTACACTTACTCTTCAATTTTCAAGAATAACATTTTTGGCTAATAACTTTTTAATATTTACTTTTTTTGTCCCCCTTTTATTTGTAAGATATATTATAGTAGATATAAAGCATCACAATTAACATTTTATCAATCGCCAATTTTCCTTAATCATTTCTTTTTTTATGACTGCGTTAATATAATACAGTATTTCTACTGTTAATATAATCCTGTAAATATCGATTTATTTTGTAGAAATATATCTATAACGTTTTTCATTATATGAATTGTAGTGTTTTCTAATTATAATTCGTGAATATAAAAAAAGTTTTAGATAAAAATGATGGCTAAATTTGTATTAATATTTGGATTGATGGTACTATCCAGTGCTGCTCTTAAAGATTTAATGCTAAAAGAAAATAAAACACCGAAGGAAAGTTCTGTTTTGCGTGCGACAACATTTATGAATACATGTGATGAATGTCAAGCTGTAAGATTAATTGATTTTATTATCAGATCAGAATGAATATATCCTCAAAATCTTTAGATTCATATTTGTAAAATATATTCGTATAATTACTTTTTCTTCATTAAACGATTTGTGCAATGAATTTCAGCTTATTATTCGTTTCGCTGAGACAATCAAAAATCCAGAGAAGATGGAAGAACTGAAAGATTTATTACGTATGCTTTGTCATCAGACATTACATGAATATGAATGTCGTGTATTCGTTAATGAATTGGAACATTTCCTTCAAAAATTCGAAAAATATCTGGTTTAGTTTTCATTTATTAATTTTTTTTGCAAAAATTATTTGTTATATTTTAATAATTTTGAATTTTATTCAGAATTATTAAAATATCGTACTAGAAGACATTGCAAAGTTTCATAAAAATTTACAAAAAAAAAATTTTAATTCGTTTGTATGCAATAACTGTAGGTGTTGTAGAAAGATCCAAAAAAAATTTGTGAACATTTACGTCTTTGTTCAAATCGAAAAATCGATCAGTTTCGTAGAATCGATATGATTTATGGTAAAAAGAAAAATGAAAATGTAGAGGTTGGTTTCATTTTTTTATTAAAGAAAAAAAGAAGAAAAGAATTCATCTTATTTCACTTACAAATGATTGATTCTGAAAACAACTGCAATTTGATTCTCATTTGATACATAACTGAATTTCAAGTTCAAGTTCAAGTTCAAGTTCAGGTTCAAGATCATATATATATTTAATCACAATTAAATTGCCGAAATTTATTTCAGCTAATTATTAAGCAGTATAATTACCAGAAATTTTGTATTTTCAGCACGGTACTATACGATTTGTTTTGCATTTCCGAATAATGTGAATAGAAATAGAGGAAAGTGCATTTTTACTTTTGATTAATCAAATTTTTTACAGAGTGATCTAATTTGTGACGAATGTCAACTTGCTGCAGATGAATTAAAACATTCAATTGAGGATGAAAAAGTTCAGCTACGTTTGAAAAAGTTTATCTCTGAGGAAATATGTGTTCGTTTAGGTGAATTGCGAGGCAAAGTATGTAATTGAAATATTTTTCCTATAGTTTGAACTTATTTGTTATTATTTTTTGTATTCTTTTTGTAATTAAAAAAAATTCAAATCCTGTTTTATTTTTTTTTGCAGTGTGATTTACTGCTTGAAGAATTTCTGCCAGAAGTGATTGAAGAACTTGACAAATTATTGAAAAATACAAAAGCTGTAAGTTTTATTCATATTTCGTTTACAATATACTTTAGAAAAAATAAAAATGTGAAAGAAAAGAATACTCTTTGACTGCAAGAATTCATTTTTGCTCATAAAGGATAATTTTTATTAAGGTTAGAATTTTTAAAATAATGCAACATTTGATTGCACTTAAATTTTCAGTTCTGTGCTGACATTGGTCTTTGTAAACGTTCAATAGATCAATATGAAGATACAGAAAATGATGCAATTAATCCTAAAGATGTCAGTATTTTTGCAAACTTTAATTTTTGAGCTAAGGAAATTTTCGTCATAAGTGATGAAAAAGTATTGTTTGAATGGAAATACTACTTGAAGAAGAAACTGATATGTTCAATTCTTTATATACTAATTACTCTAACACATTCTAGATATTGTTTTGTATTTTTTGTGAACACTGACCACTTTATAACTTTATTATAAAATAGTTCTTAAATCTCTCGTAAATGACCTAATTAGTAATTATCAAATTTAAATACTTAGAAGAAATTTCAGTATTTTTCACTTTTTCATTAGAAGTTTGATGCCATGTAAATTCTAATTGTAAATTAATGGTGCTTTGTTATAAAATGATATTAATGTTACTATCAATATGTAAATATCACAGTACCAAAGTTTTTATAATTCTAAATAATAGCTTATTTTCATCTAAAACATCAACATAAAGTCTGCATCGGTAATAATTTATTTTCATTGTGGTTCTTAAAACATGTAGGAAAGTTCATAAAAATGTAACGAGATTCAAGATGACTACACCTTTGTTTATTAATCTCTAATATAACATAAATAAAAGTGAACAACGAATTTTGAATATTTTGAAACGATCAACAACAAATTTGATTGCATCCTAATAATTTTCCAGTAGACACAATCAATAAAATGATCTTATTTGTAAAGTAAAAATGAAACGTGACAGTAAAAGAACCAAACTTGCAATTCAGCTCTTATAGTTACTTTTGTTTTCACTTAAGTTACTGAACCAACATATTTTGCATCTTTTTGCTTAAGCTAATTCATGAATATCGATCTATCAATTATTTTTAGCTATAAAATTGCAGTTTGATTCTTAAAACTATTTGTATTAGATTAAAAAAAAAGAGAAAAGAAAGAAACTTCAAATTAATCTACAAACTCAATAACATCTCGATAAAGTATGGAGCGAAGCGAATGTGATACGAATGCATTGTCATCGAACGATCGCCCTGATGGTCGACGACGATATATCACTAAATGATCACCATCATTGAGATCTGATGAGCTTTGCTTATCGCTTACCCTAAAATAAAGATAGAAGTAGAGTGGTTTTAATCCATTAATAAAGCATACACAAAATATTCTAGTTTTCAAATTATGCTATAATTGATGATGGAAATAATTTATACTATTCATAAAATTGCAAAGAAAACAAGCAAAACACATAATTTGTTTAATATAGCGTAAATTTTCTAGTTTCAAATGCTCGCAGCTTACCAAATTAAGGCTAGTTTATCACGTTCAGGATGATTAACTGATTGAATAAAGTCGAAAATGTGACGACAAAGTAACGATGCACGTGACAGCGTACATTTATAACCTACAACAAAATTAGAAATTCAAACATATATTAAAAATACATATTATATTTCAAATATATATATAACTTTTTTTTTTCAAAATCAGAATTCAATTTTGTACTAACCTTTGGGCGCGATTTCGTCAAATGTGAAACTTTTTGGGCGATGATCGATCAATCCTCGAACGTGAAGCACACTTACAATACGCTCAGCACCAGAAAAAATCATATCTTGCCACTTCATTTCAAGATTCTTAAATAGAAGCCATAATTCTCTTGATTTTTTGAAGAAGTAAGCGAATGCAACCAATACCTTTAGTCGATTCTGGATTCCACAACTCTGTACATGAAAAATAACAAGTTTATTTCATTAAGTACAAACAAAACTATAATGAGTATGCAATATATCCACAAAATATAAAATATATTTTGAAAAACTATATTAAACTAGAAATAGAGAATGATTACTGAGAAGCGTTGAAACGAGCGGCAAATTATTTCAATTGGAATTTTCGGAGGATCTGGCCTGAAATTATTTCATTTGAATTTGCTAAAATCTTATTAAAATTTAATTTTTAAAATACTGAGAAACGCATATTTATATTGTCTCCACTGAACGGCTGAGAATTATGCATACACCAAAGATCCCTGAATAGCGACATTACTGCCATCGATATGGAAAATCGGTTCAGGATGGTCCATAAAACCTTGTAGTTGAGCAAATGCTGAAACTGATTCTTTTGCCAACGGAAAGAATAATTCTGAACTAATATATTCATACGTTCTATTTGTTAAATCATCAAAAAATGCGTAATAAATCAAAATTAGATGAAGAAAAATGCTTAATTCAAAATGAAACCGCAAACTACAAGAGGCATTATAATTAATGGTTTCTTTCTTCTTCATTTCAGGCATATAAATATTGTAACCGCTCTTCAACGTCTACTTAACATACCTTAGGTGCATGTTATAAAAAATAAAAAATTTAAATAAAATGTAATGAAAGATACAAATAGAAAATATTCAAAAAAAAAAAAATGCTCTAACATAAAATTTCCTCTCAGATCTCTAATTACTTTTAGCACTTTTTTTTTACTGCAGTAAAATTTATTTTATTGATAATTTAACAGATTTACTTTTTTGACAATAACTGTGCATACTATTTCTACCACAAGGTTCAGCTAGGTCAACATGCTGACGCAAAAGAACAGTTCTTGCGCCAAACTCACAAACCGATACTTGGCGGTAATCTAAAGTAGATCTGAAAAACAATTCAGAAATAATGAGAGTAAAGATTTTAATTTTTATACTGCAAATAAGAAACTGTAAGTTTTTTTCAGACCTGAGAAGATATCAGATCAGTTACATTCTGCACAAACAAAAAAGTTTTTCAAGTAGAAAAAATATTTAAATTAAAGTAGCAAAAACCATGCATTTATTTCTGATTCAAGTTATAATACAATTAAAACAAATTACCGGCCGGTCAAAATATCCAAAGCTCCTTGAAGATAAGATTTTGCTAAACGAGCATCACCGAAGCATATTTCTTCAATTATAATCAAATTTCCAACTCGCTCAATGTTGAAGCGGTAGAAACGATGCTCATTGTCGACGAATCTAATAATAGTTTTGCAGAACTAGTACATTCATAAGCAGAGCAGTGAGAAGCAGTGAGAATAATCAGCTTTTGTTAAATTTGTTGAGTTGTTAATTGTTGTTAATTTTCTTCTGAATAATGTTTGTTTGGGATTCACATTTCATCAAAAACTAATGTCAAAATTAGTCAAATTCTTTCGCTGATGCTACAATTTCAATATTAAGTCGTGCAAAAAAAACTGAACAAACTTCAATATCGATAAATTTTAGGATATAATAATTTGTGTATGTTTTAATATTTTACCTACAAAGCATAGACAGAAAAGTTTTAGTGGTCATAACATCAAATCTCAAGTGTGGATGTAAATAGCGGGTCAGTGCAATGGGCACTTCCATTGAACTGTTCGCTTCCACTGCGGTTCCTGCTGATCGGCGACGATATTCTAGTTGGCATGTATCGCCTTTAAAGTTTGGATCGTCTTCATCTTCAAATTCAACACTATTCATAAATTAAGATTTTGATTAAAAACTTTGCAACAAAGAGTATTTCAATTAGTGTTATAAATGTAAGGTCAAAAGTATAAAAGATATATTTGTTAAAAATTTTTGCATGCACAAAGTTCAGTTTTAATAAATTTTTAAAAAGTTACAATAATAAAATAAAGCCTAACCTTCAATGATAGGAGCAACACCATTTAATTGAACAATTTTTTTTCCATTATTACCATTTCGTAATAATGAATAATCAAAAAGTGTTTGCACCTTGAAATTTCTAATATTTTCCATAGCAAATCTGTCATGACAATCAAATGGTCTACTGAACCAAGCAAGTGGTTCCCAGCGATTAACGTCGTAAAACATATTGTGACGATCACATGCCGAAAATCTTGCCATTCTTCCCAGATATTCTGAATTTGGATTAAAGTGAGCCATAGGAGCAGCAACAACAATGCAGATGACAGCAGCTGTAATTACAGAAAATATTTTCACTATATTTTACATAATTGACCTTTTTATTCTGATATGTGAATTTTTGAAATTTGAATATCGAACGAACACATACAGTGAAATGAAAATAGCATAGGCGAGAAAGCGCAAGATATATATGTAAATTTTTAAGACACAAAAAACTGTAATAGTATACGCAGACTCTTTTTCTTTTCATTGTTTTTTTGAGGTCGCTAGCCAGTCGGTTCGTTGTTTGGTTGGTTGGCTGGTTGGTTGGCTGGTTGACTGGGTTAATTTTAGGAGTTTACTTTCGCAGAATTTTTTAACTGTTCATGTGTAGAAGTAATTCTTTGTTAGTTTACAACTTGTTAGTGAAAATCTTGATCGCACTAGATATTTTATAAGCTTGTTCAGTCTCTTTTCTTTCAAATTCTGTTTTCATTATTTCCTGTAGTATTCATGAATTCATATTCCCTTGTGGGATATACATCAGTTAAGTGATCAGTCAGTCAGTTCATGAATTCATCC